>CM055886.1:19580668-19790668 GCA_029582165.1 Portulaca oleracea | reverse complement strand
ATTAGATTTATAACAATCAAAGACCAAGTTACACTTACAAAACAAAACAAGAAGTAACAGCCCGAAGGCAGTTACTGATAGGATCACTGACCAAGACTGAAGCACAAAACAAGAAGTTACACTTGAGTCAACTATAGATAAGGATCGTCGTAGAAAAAACCCTAGCGGCGGTTTGGAACATGATGGATTACATTGAAGCACAAACTCACACAATCTTTGTCCGTCAAGGCTCTGCTACACACCATCTCTCCACCACATGTGGACACAACGAATGCTCACCAAGGTCCTTGGTTATACCTTCACCAGAGGTCCTTTACTGGCTACCTTCACCACCGAACCATTGGTTACACACTCGGAGAAATCTCACCGGATATCTTACTCCGCGATTACTTCCGTGGAATCACTTAAGTCTTCAATCTTCAAGTCTCCTATTTATATTAGAGGCTTGATAGTTGTTTAGGATGTTAGCCGTTAGAAACAAGATTATTTCCTTGTTTGCTAACTGCTTCACCTTCTTTCTTTGCTGTTGATTTTCTTTCCTTCTTCTTGGAGATTTCCCAATCTTCTCTTCCTTCCATTTTTCTTGTTGATTTGTTTCCTTATACTGTCCTTATGATTTATATCTACAAATAAATCACACAATCAGAATATATATTATATAATCATAATATATAATCAGATTATATAATATAAGGCAACTTCCCTTTTTCGGATTTTGGCTTTCATCAAAACCAAAGGTCTTTCGCGGATGTACAGGGAAGGACCTTGACCCTGTCTTCAACAATAAGAAAGGTGTATTATAGCTTCAATATTAGTCTTAACCTTAGTCCTTAAGTTTGGCGCCAATTGGCAAAGAAATTCTAACATGGGAAGAAAAAAGAACAGGACACAACTCTTTTTTTCATCCCATAAACTTTAAAATCATTTTTATTCAGCCTACAAACTTTAGGGTTCAAAAAATAAACATTGAAATCCAAGGGTTCAAAAAATTAATTACCCTATACTTCAGCGTCCAAAATGCAAACAACTCCATTATCTCCCTCAAAGATAGATTTTACAACCTTCTTGCTTGGCACTCCCTCCTCATAACCATCTCTCCACCATATATATAAAATAAACATTGAAATCCAAGGGTTTAGAAAATTAATTATCCTATTTTTCGGCGTCTAAAATGCAAACAACCTCATTATCTCCCTCAAGAATAGATTTACAACCTTGCACGGCACTCCCTCCTCATAACCATCTCTCCACCATATATATATATATATATATATATATATATATATATATATATATATATATAGATATATAAATATATATATCCCTCAAGGATAGATTTAACAACCTTCTTGCATGGCACTCCCTCCTCGTAACCATCTCTCCACCATATATATATATATATATATATATATATATATATATATATATATATATATATATATATATATATATATATATATATATATATATATATATATAATATATTATATATTATATAGGAAAATTGTATTCTAATAATTATAGCTTTTGTAAATTGGCAATAATAATCCCTACTTTCTCGTTGTATTCTGGTGGTTCAAAAAAAAAATGTAATTGGATTGTGATGGGACACCGACGAGTTATGAGGCGGTGACTTGGTGGTTTTTTGACATGGCACTATGGGCATGTGTTTGACCGCGTTGACTTGGTTTTAGGTGCCACATTAGCTGTAAATCACATGCCTTATTTTGTTTTCCTTTTTTCTGTTTCTAGGTTGGAAATTAAATTTAACCCCATCCCCTTTGCTACTCTGTCTACTTTTCCCTTTCGCCTTTTTTCTGTGGTTAAAAACTCCTTTTTCCCTATTCATGTCCATACCTTACTCTCTGTCTTCCCCACTCCCTCGCCATTTCCAATACCATACACAGATACAGAGGAAGCAATTAATGAGAGACGTACAAAGGGGATCTTCCCAACTTTATCATTAAACTTGATCATCATCATCAACAAAGGGCGGTGCACCTACTCCTAGCATTACTGAATCTCATCTCTTCAGATTCGTCGTGGCTGTTGCTCTCCTCTCCTCTCTCTTCTATCAAGTCTCCCTCTCTCCTCCATTTCTGTATTTTCGTTGTAATTTTTCTGGGCAAAAAATTGCTAGGGGGTGCCACACATCTTTTTTAATTGACTCGCGGGTCACAACTTTTTTTTAATGTATTCTCGGGGGACATTAAACTTACTTAAGTGGATGAAGGGTGACAATCCGGTTATTTTGACTGAAATCCGGCGAGATATGTTGAAAAGGACGAAAATGCCCTTATTTTTCTCTCTAATTTAACTTACTATGCCATTCGTCCCTCTTTCTATCTTTTCTTCATCCTCTTCCTCCATAATTCAATCCTCCTCCAGAATCAATAGCTCTCTTTGTTTATACGCTATGGCCGCCATGCAATTCTGGGGTGTTGAAGTTAAAGGAAACAAGCCTTTTAAGGTCAAGGTTGAGGAGGGTCACCTTATTCACCTCTCACAGGCTGCTCTTGGCAATTTGAAGAAGGATGGTGAGCGTGTGACTGTCCATGTCAATGTTGATAACAAGAAGCTTGTTCTGGGTATACTGAATGGAGGGAACAATCCCAGTTGGCTTTTGATCTTGTCTTTGACACAGATTTTGAGATTTCTCACAACTGGAAGAATGGAAGTGTTCACCCTTTTGGGATACCAGTCTGAGTTACCTAATGAGGATGAAAACCTTTCTGATTATTCTAATGATGAGGAGGATGTGCCAGTTCCTCAGAAAGAGAATGGGAAACCTTCTGGTGCAGTTAATATTGCCACACCTAAGGCTGTTGCCAAGCCAAACAAGGACAATAAACCCAAGCCTGCAGAGGACGAAAGTGATGACAGTGATGAAGATAGTGAGGGACCTGAGGATATGGGCATGGCTGATGCTAGTGAGGGACCTGAGGAGAAGTGGGTTTGGTGGAGAAGAGGGAGAATCGAGGGGGTTGAGAGAGAGAAGTGGCTGTTACAGTGGTGGACGCCATTGAAGAAGAAGAAGAGATTGAGGAGTGAAATTAAGGTTAAAAGGGTCACTTCACTCCATTTTTAAGGATAAATAAGACTTTTCCTTTTTTCGGCCAAAGCATGTCGGATTGTCTGTCACCCCTCAGCCACTTAAGTAAGTTTAATGTCCCCCGGGAATGCACTAAAAAAAAAGTTGTGACGCGCGAGTCAATTATAAAAAATGTGTGGTACCCCCCAACAATTTTTTGTTTTTCTGGGTTCGTCTTTTTTTTTTTGGGTCCATCCTTTTTCTGATGTAATTCAATTCAATTCAACTATGGCGGAACCCTGAAAACCACTAATTTCACGTTCGCATCATCCTCATTCAAATGGCTGCTAAAAACGTCAATCGGCACCGCTATAACTGTCATATCACTCTTACTTTGTCTCCTGTTATCTTCTCCTTGTCTACTCTTGCTCGTTGTTGATTCTATCCAACCTCACCTACTCACTCATTCGGAGGTCTGTCAAAAGGTCGATGGAGAGTTTGGGGATGAAATTGGAACGCATACGCCCAATCTGGGGATCAATAAGGGGATTGTGCAGAAAGCGTCGGAGATTGTCAATGATACCATCCTTGATACTGGTTGTAATTGTTGGTCTTCTAATTATCTACTTGTAATTTTCCTTTCCCTTTCTTACTTTTATGTATTCATTCTAGAGTTGATGCTACATTTTGGAGTTGACTGATGAAATGTCAGCCAAAAACCTTGAAAAATCAACACAAAGCAAAAGTAGTTCAGAAATAGCTCATGCTGCAAGTAAGAATCCTTCAAAAAAGTCCAAGAAATCTAAGAAGTCGTCTAAGAAATCTGAGCCAAGTAAAAGCTCCAGTCAAGCTGTTGAGAAATTGGTGGATGAACATGTTGAGAAATTGGTGGATGAACATGAAGGTATTAATTCCACTATATAGGTCAAATATTATCAATATTATCAATATTGTCAAGTCTTACTATTGTCCATGTGATTGTTTTTTTCTTTTTCTTTTTTTTTTTTTGAAGGTTGCTCTGAATCTGAGCTAGATGAAGGTATACTTGATGAAAGCAAGGTGGAAGCCATGAATGCCGAAGAATCAACACAAAGCAAAATCACAACTCAATTTTTCTGATGCAATTCAATTCAACTCAATTTTACCTTTTCTTATAATATAATAATTGCCCCTATTTCAAAATCACATCTTCCATTTTCTAATGTAATTCAATTCAACTCACAGTGACAGATTTCTAGGTTTAGGAGATGTGAGAGATGAAAATGGAATATGAAGACACAAAATTAGGGTTCTTCAAGTCGAATTGAGGAAAAGGGGAGGAAGATGATTGCAGCTACTTGTAGAGGGGATGGAGATGGTCAACATCTTGGAGTACAGTGGAGAAGAAGAGAGTCGAATTCCATGGTTGAAAGAGGAGAAGAAGAGAGTTGAATTTAATGGTTGAAAGAGTTGAGAAAAAAATTGCAGGATTTAATTAGAAAGAAGATGGAGTTCAGAGAATTGAGGAAAAGGGGAGGAAGAAGGGGTTTTTCACCATAGAGAAAAAAAGGTAAAAGGGAAAAGTAGAGAGAAAAACAAAGGGGAGGTATGGTTAAATTTAGTTTCGAACAAGGAAACAGAAAAAAAGAAAACGAAAGAAAGGCATATGTTTTTTAGCTGATGTGGCACCAAAAAACGAAGTCAACACGGTCAAACACATGCCCATAGTGTCATGTCAGAAAATCACCGAGTCACCGCCCCATAACTCGTCGGTGTCCCACCACAATCCAATTGTATTTTTTTTTCGGCCACCAGAATACAACCAGAAAGTAGGGATTATTGTTGTCCAATTTACAAAAGTCGGGATTATAGGAATCCAATTTTCCTATATATATATATATATATATATATATATATATATATATATATATATACATTTCGAGGTCTCTTATTACTTTCGGTTGCTATAATTTCCCAACTCAAAGTTGCATTTATTCGTGTCACTTCTTTTCCACCTGAACAATAAAACTCCTCTAAATACTTATAATCTCGCTAGCTATAGATTTTCGCAATTTGAATATTGAGATATAGTAATTTGGAAGGCTGTTGAGTATCGCCTTTATCAAAACTAGTTTGCCTGCCCTTGATAAGCCATTGGCTTTCCAACTCTTGAATTTGTTTAGGATTTTCTTGATATTGGGCTTCCTTGATCTTTCCTCCTCATATTTGCCCTAAGTAGCAAACCTAGATATGGTATAGGTAGTTCCTCAAAGTTGCACTTTAGGATCTTGGCCATTCTTCGACTCTAGTTGGCATGCTTGCCAAAAATAACCAAATTGAACTTGTCATATATAATTGATGTCGAGGCCCTTTATTCTCTCAAACAATTGAAGCATGATCTTAGTGCTAATAAGTTGCTCTTCATCGTCCTTGGAAAAATTTATAATGTAGTATGCATATTGAAGATGAGACAATCTCATTTTATCTTTTCCCACCGTGATTCCTTTGCTAGGCATGACCTTTCTATATAACACTTGATATTATTACATTCGACACCTCTCCTACCACCACAAATAGAAATGGAGACAAGAGGTCATGTTGTCTAAGGCCTCTCTTCATCTTAATAGGTGTCGTTGGGGCTCCATCGACAATTATAGATATAGACGTTGTCCTCAAATAATTTCACATCCATTTTATCCACCGCGGGCCAAAAACCCATATGTTCCATAATTGAGGCTAGTGCATCACTTTCTATGGAATCGTAAGCTTTTTCAAAATCAAGTTTATGTAAAACTCCATCCTTCTTTATCCACTTCAACCAGCTTATAATTTATGAGGCTATTAGTGCTCCATCGTTTTTTTTTTTTTTTGGTATTTTGGACCCCGAAGTATAGGGGTATTTATTTTCTGATCCCACGGTTATCATTGTTTATTTTTTGGACCCTAAAGTTTATGGGTTGAATAAAAAAGGACCTTAAATTTTGTAGGTTGAAAAAAAAGGCCCGTGTGCTATTTTTCTTTTTCTTCCTATGTTTGAATTTATTTCTCGATTAGCGCCAAATTCAGGACTAAGGTTAAAACTAATATTAAAGTTGTAATACACCTCTCTTATTCATGTCGAACTACTTAGACGACCCTGGATACTTTAGGGTCTAATTAGTTCCGACATGGAATAAGAGAGGTGTATTATAACTTCAATATTAGTTTTGACCTTACTCCTGAAGTTTGGTGCGAATCGGGAGATAAATTCAAACATGAGAAGAAAAAGAAAAACAGTATATGGGCCTCTTATTCAACCTACAAACTTTAAGGTCCATTTTTATTCAACCCATAAACTTTATGGTCCAAAAAATAAACAATGAAAACTGTAGGACCAGAAAATAAATACCCCTATACTTCGGGTTCCAAGATATGTTTTTCTACTATGAACGTTGTTTGAGTTTCGCCTACCAAGCATGCCAATACTTTCCTCATACTACTCAAGATCTGGGAGATGACTTTATGTCGACTTCCTGCCAAGCTAATCGACCTCAAATCTTTTGTAGCTACCACCTCTTTCTTTTTGGGCATGAGTGTCACCCAAGTGGTATTAATAATCTTTGATAATCTATCACTTTCGATGCATCCCAGGATAAAAACTGTGAAGTATTCGTCGATTATGGGCCATAGCTTTTGAATGACTTCATGTTGGATCTCCCCCCCCCCCCCCCCCGGTCTTGTTGATAGATGCCCAACAAGTGTATGGGTACAATGTAGAATCAAGGTCATTTCTCAGGGACTTGTGTCAACTATGCACTAAACTAGTTCACTGCAAAGGATGCTAGGTTGGCCAAATTGTTGAGTGAAATAGTAAATTAATAAAATAGCAAGAAAACTACAATTTTTACAAGATGTACCAGATAATTAAGGGAGTTTAGGGGAGTCCACTCTAGCCAATCAGCTAATTAATCAGCGATTCCGGTGTAAAGCGGTGTTAGAATTATCGGGGTCTATAACTTTTCTAAGGCCTATCACAACAATCTTTCGATCAGAGGTAAGTTACAAAGATTAAACTAAACACCTATTTTCATAGCTATTTAATCTAATTAAAGATAAGCATTGATTATAACACAACCCTAAGCATGAAACCATTATTCCTAAATGTTTTCTATGCCTATTCAATCTTCGTCTTTCCAATTCAAAATAACAATCTTTCGATCCGATATTAAGAATAAATACCAAGTAAGAGGTGATCAAACTATTACTATGACATACATAATATGAAGATTAAATGATCAAATATAACTTCACACCGAAATCGCATTTATAATCATTCAAAAGACATTGAGTTTATCCCCCAAACAAAGGGATTTAGCTACTCATGATAAAAGGAACTAATAACATAAAAATTGAATTCAAATTGCAAGACATAATGTGAATAGAAATAACCGAGTGTCCAAAGCGACGAAATTGATCTCTTCATGTCACCCGATGTGATCTCCTTCTCCTCTTTAATCACTCTTACGATCTCTAAAATAATTCTAAACTAAAACTAAAACTAATAAACCCTAAGGAAAAAATACGTAATTGTGCGGAAGAAAAAGATAAAAGTATCCTTTTTTGACGGCAGGGCGAGCCCTTTTATAGGTTTGGATTAGGGCACCAGACACTGGCAGCACTGCTGGAGGCGCTGGTCGCGTCTGGTGCCTCCGAATTACTTTTTCATGGTTTGGCACTGGATCCATCCGTTTCCTCCTTGACAGCGTCTGGACATCTCCAAATTAGTGGAGTTTCTGACCGAGGCGCTGGTAGCGCCAAGGTAGACGTTGACAGCGCCTAGCATCTCCGCCCAATCTTGGGCTGGGCCGACATCTTTCTTTCCTTTCCTTCTCTTTCGATTCTTTTCCTATTTTCTTCCATTATCTCCACTTTTTCTTCAAACTTCAAAGTGGAAATTCTTGATACCTAGAAAACATACCATCCTCTAATACCAAGTGAAGAAATCACATAATTCGATATAAAATTGTAGTATTTAGGATATTAATTGGTCAAAATATACTCCTCTAGTGTATATCTACTGTTGATAATTCTTTTTGAAAGAATGTCCTATCTCTCTCTTGATCTCCAAGGGTTCCGTAAATGTGACACCTTGAAAGTTTGTATTTTCTCCATCATCTTCCTCTACCTCCTCATTGTTGCTAAAGTATGAAAGAACATATTATTTTTGTTGCCTTCTTTGATGATTTGACACCTTGAAAGTTGCTTCTAGAACCTCTCTTGTCTAACCAGCCAAATTGCTAGTTGTGCTCTTACCGCTTCTCTTCTTGGTTCTTAACACCGGATCATAATATTCTTCAAGGCTAGCTCATCTAATCTCTTTAATTCCCTTTTCAGGACCTCCACCGTTTTGTCTATATTACCATTTACCTCTTTATTCCACTTCTTCAATGGTCCTTTATTGCCTTAAACAGTTGAAACTGCAAATTTAACACCTATAGCCACTTTCGCTCCAATTTACTTCTCCATGAATGGTAGCACATTTAACCAAACATTGGTCTTTTGATCTTTCTTTTAGTTTTATTTTTTTTTTAAGAAAAAGGTCTTCCAACTGCGTTTCATTTATTGTTTGTTTCAATTTTCAATGTGGTTTTTTTTTTTTTGAAATGTCTTTCTTTCCAATGATGTACCAGATCCTGTCTCTCCATGGATTTTAGTTCTTGGGGTAAAACTACTTACATCTAGATCCTTCAACCCGTGTTGAAACGTGTCTTCTATGGGAGGTGGTTGTCGTCATTGTTGTTGTGTATATGTGGTATTACAGTTATGGAAGCTAACCATATCTATTTTTTCTTCAAATTAGTGCATAAATATATGGTTTTTATACTAGACAAGGCACTAAATTAGTGTCTTGAACCAAAAATCCTATCATAACAACATATACTACTACTACCACCACTACTACTACTACTACTACTACTAATAATAATAATAATAATAATAATAATAATAATAATAATAATAATAATAAAATAACTCCTTACATGCCAAAATATAAAAAAAAGTTATCTGGTAAGTTTTAATGAAAATTACATTGGCCTATTGTGCTTTGCTTTTCAATTGTAAAATACATTTTGGATCACATTTTGCTTTCTTTTTGTCACTATCATCATTTAGAGAACATGATTATAGCAGGTACAGATACATCATATATGAAAAACAATTAATATGTGCACTAATTTTTTTTTTTTTTATGTAGGACATGATTGCAGCAGGGACCGACACAACTGCAATCATGATAAATTGGACAATGACTGAACTAATTAAAAATCCTGATGTGATGAGGAAAGTGCAAGACGAGCTAAGAACTAATTTGATTGAAGGCAATACTTTTATCGAGGAGGATGATCTCTCAAAGCTCACATACTTCAAAGCTGTAATAAAAGAGACGTTTCGAATTCACCCGGCAGCACCATTACTTATTGTTCGAGAAACAATCCAAAACTGTGAGATACAAGGGTATGATATTCTCCCCAAAACCTTGGTGTATATTAACATATGGGAAATTGGCAGAAATTTTGAAATATGGGTTAACCCTAACCTATTTATCCCCGAGAGATTTTTGGAAAGTTCAATTGATTTTAAAGGACAAGATTTTGAATTGATACCTTTCGGGGCTGGAAGAAGAATGTGTCCTGGTATGCTTATGGGGATAGCTAATTTAGAGCTTGCACTTGGCAATTTAATATACTCTTTCAACTGGGAGCTACCTGTTGGTGTGAAAAGCGAAGATATTGATACTGAGGTAATCCCAGGAATCTCTACGCATAAGAAGAATCCATTATGCCTTGTGGCAAAGAGATTTATTTGATAAGCTTGTAGTTTGAAGTACCATTAGGCAATAAAGTATATGTAGTTACTCTCTCTTAATTTCTGTGATTGATAAGCTTGTAGTTTGAATGCCTTGTGGCTAAGAGATTTCGGTGATTGATGAAATACTTGAGTATTTTCATTCTTATATCCTAATGTTTGTGATATTTATTTTTTTTAAAAAAATTGCTAGAAGGTGCCACACATATTTTTTAACTGACTCGTGGGTCACAACTTTTTTTAATGCATTCTCGGGGGACATTAAACTTACTTAAGTGACTGAGGGGCAACAATCCGGCGAGTTTTGGCTGAAATCCGGCGAAATGTGTTGAAAAAGTCAAAAATACCCTTATTTTTCTCTCTAATTTAACTTAATTTACCATTTATCTCTCCTTCTCTCTTTTACTCATCTTCTTCCTCCATAATTCATTCATCTAAAATTAAATTTTATGGGTGTGAAATTAATGCAAGGAAAATTGCTATATCATACATATTATCTTTGTCATTCACCTGAGAAGCTTATCCTTTCCCTTTGTCCCTAAGAAGCTTCCACTATTTCTTTTTGGCCAACAGATTCATTCACCTGTATTCAAAGGCTTGATTTTGACAGTCAGGTCCCCCAGAAAATGACCCCCTTCCAATGAGTATAATAAGCTTCTAATATCCATGGAAACATTAGCATGTATGTGGCTAGAATCAATTGATTTATGTAATGCTACAGTCCAACTTGACCCTCTTCCTCCACCCCACAAACCCAGAAATCGAAGTTGCAAAAGGTGACATCCTACCCAGAATTTGGAACCTTCCCAAACGAGCAAAATGAGGAGCTTATGTGCTTCAACGGCGGCAAAGATCTCACGATTTCCATCAGTGAGATTTCCTCCATTTTAAGAGCCCGACGTCGGCATCAATGGCGACGACTGAGAACCCATGGCGGGCGAGCGAGACCCCGGTGGTGGTGGTTTTTCCGACGCCGCCCTTGCTGGAGGTTTTGATGACGACTCTTGGCGTTTCTGGCGAGCTAGGGCTTGCGATTGTACTGGAAGATGGACTTGATGGTGGGGAAGGAGGAGCGAAGGTTTAGGGAGTGGTAGGATTTATGGAGAGGTTTAAGAAAGAGGGAAAATGGGGATGAATTGGAGGATGAAAGGGAAGAGAAGGAGGTGGGGATTGGAGAAACAGGGTGGAGAGTGAGCATTGTTGCAAATGTGGGGTTGTTAATGGAGGTGAGAGACGATGAAGATGATTAGGAATGGAGGATTAGTGGGAGCTTGGGTTTTTAGGGCCGTTAACAACCCCAGAATAAAGAATTTCAAGGGTAAATAAGACTTTTCCCTCGTCCCGGCCAAAACACGCCGGATTGTCACCCCCCAGCCATTTAAGTAAGTTTAATGTCCTCCGGAAATGTATTAAAAAAAAGTTGTGACCCGCGAGTCAGTTGAAAAAGATGTGTGGCACCCTCCAGCAATTTTTTGTACCTTGATTGTATGCTATTTTATAAGTAGACTTCTTTTATGAAGCTGGGGGGAAAAATGCTAAACTTATAGATGTATCCTTTTGCTTAGTTGGTTTGTGCAGTCTCATCTAACACGATGCAGAGACCGGAACAAGTGATTAACCTTCTTTCTTATAAGAACTTATATTGTCCACAGGAGAACGATGTCGACAATTCAATGGTCAACAAGTCGGACTGTTTTGTAAAGTAACAACATTAAACAAATGTAATTCGGTGATTTTAATAAAAGCTATTTCCTTGTAGTTATGATGTCACTTGATTTGTTGAGTTACTTTTAGTATATAATGGATATTATTTTGATATAAGACAAAAAGAATTAATTAATGATGACATATGAGTTGTCTAAATAAAAATACACATCAAATCATTAATTAAGTTAATTTTATTTAGGGAGATAAGATATTAATTGATTTGATTGTTATGATATTTCAAGATTATAATTAACTTGGAAAAGGAAATTTCAGGAATTTGGATGATATGCTATATATTTATGATTTACTATTTTGCTAATAACAACTTAACAATATTCCTTCTAATATATATGATATGAATTGATATGATAGTAAGATTCTTTAAATATTATGATTTGATTTCTCTTGATTATATTTGCATAGTAAAAAGTAAATTCAATATCAAAGTATATCATACATGATCAAGAGTTGACTCATATTGTGAGTGCCTCCATGATCCTTGCTCGGCCAAAGTTAAGTATAAATAGGTGGAGCTTCTATATGATCAAGTCGCGGAAAAATATTAAGACTCACACAAAAAAAGACCTTTCATTTGCTTCAAAATTATTGAGTGTGAGATTACAAAAAGTTGTATTGAACGTTTATTTATTGAGTTGAGTTGAGATAATTATTGTTAGGGAGATGATTTAAGAGTTGAAAGGTCAACTCCCCACTCTTGATTGAGAGGCGATATCAAGTGATGCGATCTTGAGAGTAGAGAAGACTCTAAGATTGTGAGAAAACCATCCTAGTAATAATTCGATGTTAAATCCTAGAGTTGGAGAACTCTAGGTGGTGATGTATTCCGAAATTGAGTTCGGAGGAACTTCGTAACCAACTATTACGTTTTGTCTCTTTCATTTCTGCTATTTATTTTCTGAAATTTATTTAACTAGCCTAATTAAACTTACATGATTAATGAATTTCAGTTTTTCATTTCTTTATTGATTTTTGAGTGGATATCCCGCAAAGCTGCTTTTTAGAAGAAAAGAAAATCGTTTTATAAATGTAAAAAAAACCAATTCACCTAGGTATACTACAACAAATTATAGCTATAGTAACACACCAAAAGTGTTATTTGTGATTAGAAAAGTGTTATTTTAGGTCCATGGTAACGTTTTACAAAATGTTATATTAGGGGTGTGTTGCAGTAGGTTAATGTAACACTTTTTTGGCTATTACAACGCTTGAAAAAAAAAAGTTACGTTAGATATTTAAGCTAATGACAAATCTACCAATTTTAACATTTACATCCTAAACCCTTTGCGAGCCATATGACCATTTATGTTTAGGATGTTATAAGTCTCACCTCAATTGATACTAATTGTAAATTATCATAAATCATGTTGTACATAAAAATACATTCCATTGAAGTAGAGTATAACTACAACTCTAGTTTATACAAAAAAATTCATATATATTTCACTTCTCTATCAACTTTCTACCGTCCACCTAAAAGACAACGTAATTAAACTTTACATCTTGGTAATTTGTACAAATTTATTCAAATGTAGCTTTCCTATTATTATGTTAGTTACGCAACCTTGAATTCTTGAACCTAGATTTAACTTCTTCCATCCACTTCTGCAATTCTCCCTGATAGTCGCCTTTGAATCTACAATGAAAACATGAGTTCGACAAGGCACACGATCCAACAGCAACTATGTTAGCAGCTTTACTAACTTGTCCAATGAGTACTTGTAAGTTGTAACCCACCGTCCATCAGCTAGCTGAAAAGAAAACATGGCTCACTAGCTGCACAACAAATAGAGAAACAACCATTAAAAAATATTTTTCAGACCATGAAATTTTTTCACAAATAAACACACCCTCCCTCTCCCCCTTAGTAAGTTAAGCATTAGGTCCAATTCATTCTTGTCATTGTATACAATTATGAATCTGGGGAGAAATTAGTCATTACTATAGCCTCAAACAAGGGTAAAAATGCCCACACCTGCTACTGTCTAGTCATTCTGGCCTTAAGTTGATTGCAGATACCCTCATTACAGTCAAAAAGTTGCCACATACACATGGTAAAATAATCCATCCCTGAAACTAGTCTCTCCGAAGAAGGCAGTATTTCAAAGACATCTAAGGTTCCAACCCGTATGGCATTAAATTGAAACACAATAACATGAGCTACTTAAATATACATAAAATTTCTTTTGAAACTTCTAAACAAAAATCCAACAATAGGGAATAGGAACTCAGTACAGATCCCAACGTGGACTTATTTTTTTCTAAGGACATCATGGAAACAACCTCATTTCGAGTAAAACATAACTATGGTGAGTTGATTTTGGGACAACAAAAAACCTTAAGAATTCAACTAAACAACAAACAAGCTGAGTTTCACTGCAAAAGTTAGCCACAAGCGTTCTGGACCAAACAATTAGGAAAGCATTCTAGGTAACTAACCTAAGAAATCATAGTTTACCACATGAAACTGGAAAACATCGACTTTGACAAATGGAACAAATGAATGGCAATAAATTAATAAAGAAGAATCGGTGTTGACAAACACCTACTTAAGTCCCAAGGCAACTCCACCAGTGTGATAAGTTAGCCTTTCATCAGGATATTTACTTAGATTTTCAGACCAACTCCCCATTTCAATTTTATCATTTATTCAATGCTGTTACACATCTCACAAGTTGTACTTATATCAAACATAGTTATTGATTTATAAATTGTTTCTGCCTCCAAAAGCCAAAACCTCAAGTGCCCCAATCAGAAATGCTCACTGTTAAGAGTAAATGTTGCTATGTTAATGTCAATGGCACGACCAATTGAACCAACCAATGGCCCTCCTGAGTTTCCTGGGACAAAAGTGCCAACTAGTTAGACATGGAAAAAAGAATTTAAACCCAGGCTTGATTTTTTGTCTGCGCTAAATTCATAATCACAATAAGATGTGCAATCCAAAAGTACAGCAGTGGCAGAAATTCCCATTGGCAAATGTAGGTCAATTAGGAGGCTAGAATAAATCTTACAAAAAATTAGTCAGGTTCAAAGTTGACCCACCAACATTTGCCCATCTAACAAATTTGCCCACCATGGCCACCAACAATCACATCAGGGAAGCAGCAATATTTCGCCAATATGCTGGCTACTCTCCATAAGCTTGTGAGCTTCAACTGCCTCTGAAAGTGGGAAGTACTTGTAAATTATAGGCTTCTCCTTGTTTTCTCTCACTGCAGACCACACATTCTTCTCCACCTCCTTCACGATCACTGACTTATTCTCAGGCGTTCTGTTGCGTAACCCAGCAGCTGTACATGTACCAAACATTAAAACTAACCAATGACTTGTTATATATGACAAGTCACAACCATCATCGTGATCCATCCCCAAAACAGCTTTTCCTCAGCTGGGTTTAAGAATAAGCTGACTCGTTTCCCAACTGGATTGAGACAAGTTGATGAAAATCCTTAATGATTCAGGATTAAACTCTGGCTTTTACTCTCCAGAAACTCAGAACCCAATGGCTTGTTAAGATTACATATCAAGGGATCTATAATTGGCTTCTCTCATAAATACTAATGGCCGTAGAGGTGTAAGGATGCAAACAAGCTCCTTTCAGGCATATGAGAGCTTTAATTGGGATGCCCGATTTTGAGATTATCAACACCAGAGGCTTCACATGCCCATTAACAACACACATGGATGCCCATGACATTAGCACTCAGTATGATGTATATTTGATGGCCATATACATCAAGGTCATCAAGGGAGACAACCCATACACACCAAAGGAGCCAAATACTTGATTACATGGAAAAGGAGCCCCATTCACTCATGTCTCTTACACAAACGAATGGCTTCAACAAGGGCAGCTCGGTAATTTGCTCCATATCTCAAACACCATAAAGATTTTGAGAAAGTCATCCTAGAATCAAAGATAGACCATTCAAAGAGCTTTCCAATGGTTTTTGAATCTTGGAATTTGGAGAAGAAACGAGCAAGTTATTCAAGTTTTAATCTAGCTTAGTTCATTTTGATTCTTTATGATGTCATACTTGTATTAGATGATGTAAGCTAGGAATCCCTTGTATTCTTGAAATAGGCACGCCTAGGGGGTCCTCTTCTACTATAAATAGACCCCTTGGGAGGCCCTTGTAATCATTCATTCAATAAATCAAATACAAACACATGGTGTTGTTCTCTCTCTAGCTTTTGCTAGTTTTCGTTTCTCTTGAGGGAGATTCGATCCTATCTTCTTCTTCTAGCTTAGGGTGGCGTCCTAGGTGGTGATAGGAAGAGATTGAAGCATTCTTGAAGGTGGTGTGGCTGTATCCTCCAAGAATCTTCAAAGACAATATCATTCATCATTCAAATTGTGAGTTTCTTTCTAGTTTTTATTTGATCTTGTTTTTGTTTCTACATTGTTTCAAATTCAAGATTCATTTGAATATCATTCAATCATTCAAGAAACTTACATTCTATCCATTTACACTCTCATTTCATTCATCCATTTCGTCCATTCCATTCATTTATCCATCCATTCATTCATTCATTCATTCAATCTTAAAGAAACACTTAAAGATCCTAATCTTTTGTATAATTTGATCATCCTTAATCCTATTGTACATCATTTCATTCAATTTGGTTGATCTTCATGAACTTTGAGAAGCAAGATTCTTATCTTGGTTTTTAAAGATCCTGATTTCTATGTGTAATGAGATCTCTTGATCCCATTATACATCAAAATTGGTATCAGAGCTTAGGAGTTGATTCTCTTAGTTCTTGATCTATCTTTTACTATCTTTTTACCATCTTTCCATCACAAATCCATCCCCCACCATCCCTCCATAACACGTCCACCAAGAACTCCACAAAAAAACCTTAAACCAAACTCAAACCTAGGCTAAACACATTCCCCATTTCGTCCCCTACATTCCCCACTAAACCGTGAGTCTTGCTTGAAGTCTTTCTTCATCAAGATTCATATTCTATGGCTTGCAAAAGATCTTTCATGAATTCACCAAGTGAATTGAAACGTTTGGAGCAACAAATTCATGATCTCACCGAACAAATGGAAGAATTTGGGATCCTTCAAAGGGGATCAAGAAGCGCAAGCTCACGTATGGTACATTCTTATGAGGGTGAATATGAAGCACCTTATGAAAGGAGTAAACGTTCCAGCAAGAAGAATGGAAATAAATTTCAAGAAGAGTTCTTGCCATTCAATTACAAAGGAGACTACATCGACAAACTTAAAAGAATGGAGCAAGGGAGCAAGGATGTGGTTGAATACACAATAGAATTCAGGTGGCAACTATGGAAGTATGCCCTTAAGGAGGATGATCCACAAGTTTTGGTATGTTACTTTCTTGGTCTTAATGATTACATTCGGCATGTTGTTGTAAATCAACCTTACACAAACTTGGAAGAGTTGAGTTCTTTAGCTCTTGATGTTGAAATACAAGCAAAGAGTAAAGAACTTTGGGATAAAACCCATATACAACAAAGACCCCCATTTCCCACAAAACAACCAAACACAAAAGCTCCATAAAATCAGCCCCCATCCCATCCTAAACCTTTAATCAAAAGCTCCTCAAAACAACCTATAAACCTTCCCACTCCCATTGTCCCAAGTACATGTCTATATTGCCAAAGTTTTGATCATGTTGAAAGTGCATGTCCTAAGGAGAAAGAAGTATCTTTGGTTGATTGTCAAACATCATTAAGCATGCAACCAGAAATTGAAAGTGTGGTATTTGATGTATTTGACGAGCATGAGGATGTTCATAAACTTGGCATGAATGAGGTATGTAGCGTACCTCATGAAGTACACGAGGAAGAAAAAGAGGAGGATATTGTACTAGAAAAGATGTATGTAGAGGAATTAAATGGAGAAGAGTTGCTTATTATAAGTAGAGTCTTGAAAGAGGCTAGTGTACCGCAAGATCAACAACAAAGAGAGCTTATTTCTTACTCTCATTATACCATTCAAGAAGAAGTATGTTCATTGATCCTAGAAGGAAAAAGTAGTGCCATCTATGAGGATCTTGACGCTAGCATTGGCGTTGGTAAGGATCATGGCAATGGTATTGGCCTCGCTACAACAAGGGTCCAAACATTACAAATGGAGAGCTATTCACATGGTCATTCATTTCGTGACAAGGACATTCAGTTTGATCCAAGAAGTTTAGTAAGTCTTTGTTTTTACAAGATTTGCAAAAATTCATTATATCGTAATATTACTTCTATGGATTCTTGTTATACTTTGTTGGAAGAATCAAAGTTATATGATAGGAGTATCATGCTCCAAGAGGCGTCCTTATTACCACCTTGTGTCTCACGACTCAAGGAGGATCAAGGTACTCTTATGGCACTTATGGAGAATAAGTATCATGAATTTGAAGAACCAAGGAGTCTCATTCTTACACCAATAGAGGTTGGAAACCATGAGCTTACAAAGGATCAAGATCCTATGCCATCATTTGTTCTCATTTGTGCATATTTGGATGAAAGACAAGCACCATCAACAAGAAACCACTCTCTCTTATCTCTTTGGAAATGTTTCTCTCTTATGAGTATCATCATACAAAGTAGAAGTAGAAAGGAGTGTGTAAATCCTTTGGAGAAATGTCCTTACCTCTCGTCCAAGAATATGCTATCTCAACATATCTCATCAAATGGAGTAATTCAAGTGGACAAAAGGAAGAAAGGAATTATTCAAGAAGGGTCCATACTTGCATCTATATATGAGGTACTATGTCTCTTAAAGGATGCTAAAGATCATCATATTCTTTTATTCCCTATTCTTGCATCATATTTGTTCATTACAAATGGAGTTGAGAAAGGTGAAGTCCTATCTCAAGGAAGTTGTCCCATGGATTATTTTGGTGACATACTAAGTGGAGAAAAGAAGAAGCTTCACGCTTATGGCTTAGCATTCATACTTGTTGCTATCATGAGGGTATTTGAGCAAAAAGAATATTATCTTGGAGGAATCATGCTTAAGCGTGAATCTTACAAAGTATTGGAGTATGTTTCATATGAAGAGGAGATCACGCCATCATCATGTTTTGAGATGAAGTACTTGATTCATTCATCAAAATCAAGTCACTTGGAGGAAGCAAGTCCTTTGACTAAAGGAAGTTTTCTAACAAGAAGATACATATTTGATTCAAGAGTACTTAGGCTTGAATATATCAAGGAGTTGTATGAAGATGATGATGATTTTAAAGAAGTATACAAGGTATGTGAGAAGCATCCTCAACAATCCTTTTATATTGATCATGGATTTCTCTTCAAAGGGAATCAAGTGTGCATTCCAAGGAGTGGAATTCGTGAAATCTTGATCATGGAAGTACATGGAAGTTCTTTTGATCATTTGGGTCTACTCAATACGTATTTCAAGATGGAGTATTACTTCTGGCCTAGCATGATCGTTGATATTGAGTATAAGCTGCAATATTGTGACATTTGCAATCCTTTTATACCATATGGAGATGAAAGCTTGAATTCTATGGTTGAAGTGCCATGGATTCAAGGAAGTCAAGATGATATTATGATCGTTGAAGGTCATTCTTCAAAGATGGAACACCATATTACCATTGTCTTCATCATGAGTTACAAGCTTGTGAATCTATACTTTGAAGTTGAGAAGTTATATGAGATTTCTACAATATCCATGAATAAACGAGATTTGAAGCACCATGATGTCATTGGATTATTCATGAGAAAACTTGGAAGAAAGTGGAAGTTCATCAAAGGGATCTGTGATGATTTCAAAGCATTTAAAAAGAGAGTTTGTAATCTCTTCAACGAACGCAAGAGGAAGAAGCAAGTTGATGTGAACAATACTTTTGGAAAGATCTCTTATAAGAAGAAGGATGAGCTTAGAAGAAGTGCTATGTAACGGTTTAGAAGAAGTTTTGTCTAAGTTTGAGGACAAACTTTTTCAACCAGGGGAGTATGATGTATATTTGATGGCCATATACATCAAGGTCATCAAGGGAGACAACCCATACACACCAAAGGAGCCAAATACTTGATTACATGGAAAAGGAGCCCCATTCACTCATGTCTCTTACACAAACGAATGGCTTCAACAAGGGCAACTCGGTAATTTGCTCCATATCTCAAACACCATAAAGATTTTGAGAAAGTCATCCTAGAATCAAAGATAGACCATTCAAAGAGCTTTCCAATGGTTTTTGAATCTTGGAATTTGGAGAAGAAACGAGCAAGTTATTCAAGTTCTAATCTAGCTTAGTTCATTTTGATTCTTTATGATGTCATACTTGTATTAGATGATGTAAGCTAGGAATCCCTTGTATTCTTGAAATAGGCACGCCTAGGGGGTCCTCTTCTACTATAAATAGACCCCTTGGGAGGCCCTTGTAATCATTCATTCAATAAATCAAATACAAACACATGGTGTTGTTTTCTCTCTAGCTTTTGCTAGTTTTCGTTTCTCTTGAGGGAGATTCGATCCTATCTTCTTCTTCTAGCTTAGGGTGGCGTCCTAGGTGGTGATAGGAAGAGATTGAAGCATTCTTGAAGGTGGTGTGGCTGTATCCTCCAAGAATCTTCAAAGCCAATATCATTCATCATTCAAATCGTGAGTTCCTTTCTAGTTTTCATTTGATCTTGTTTTTGTTTCTACATTGTTTCAAATTCAAGATTCATTTGAATATCATTCAATCATTCAAGAAACTTACATTCTATCCATTTACACTCTCATTTCATTCATCCATTTCGTCCATTCCATTCGTTTATCCATCCATTCATTCATTCATTCATTCAATCTTAAAGAAACACTTAAAGATCCTAATTTTTTGTATAATTTGATCATCCTTGATCCTATTGTACATCATTTCATTCAATTTGGTTGATCTTTAAGAACTTTGAGAAGCAAGATTCTTATCTTGGTTTTTAAAGATCCTGATTTCTATGTGTAATGAGATCTCTTGATCCCATTATACATCACAGTACCAGTAGGTGGGGTTACTTACTGTTAGAAACAAAAATAAGTGCTCCCTGTGAAAATGCAATACTAAACAGAAAGATAAATTTAAGGCTAATGTGGTTACCCATTTAAATCACAATCAAAAAAGTTGCCCATTTAACAAATTGCCATCAAAGAACAGATTTCAAATTGACAGCAAAACCAAAATCAGGCATCCAAATTAAAGCTCTTATATGCACACATCGAAAATCATCCAAATGGGCAATACATAGGGAAGCAAAAAGCTAAAATAGCGATTAGCAGCAAAATCTGAGAGAAAAACAAAAATGAAATTGAAACGTACCCAGAAGAATCAAGGTAGCTAGTTCCTCCCAAAGAAAGGTCTAAAGTGGAAAACATTAATTTGAAGACTATTGGTATCATGAGTTTTAAGGGAATTGAGGTAACAGTTTGTACCTACATCTTTGAACTTCAATCTGAATATGGGGCTGCACCTAACACTACTGGCAATGCAGATCAGTAAAAAAGACGATATCAGTAGAAATCTCCGGGGAGAGAAACTGATAAAAATTAATTACGCTCAGATTAATGTGGCCCGAAAAATAACTTTTGTTGGCAATTGAGGAGGACATAGAGACAAAGAGAAAGAGACGAACCTGGAGACCGTGGAAACAACGTCTGAAATTTTGTAGGCGATTGAGGAGGCATAGATCGAGATCTTAGATTTCATGATCTTGTAAAATGGATCGATCGAGAACTCGAACCATGGAAACCATAGAGTCGGCCAAAATGGATCCGGCATAACCGAAGCAATCGCTCACCTGGTCTCCGATTGATCCCGCTGATCGAACAGGTTGGTGGGCGGTAAGTGTGCTGGGCACGGAGGATGACAGAAAGAAAAAGTATGGGTGTCACCAGTCTGTGTTTAGTCGATCGTATGCGGGATGAAGAAGGGGGGGTTTTGTTAGGGTTTTTTTTTTTTGTTTTAATTTGGGATTAGATTTTGGTGAACTGATATGGCTTTTGGAGGGATTTCGAAAATTCTCACTTTTCTTATGATTCCAAAAGCCCGCCACTGCAAAAGAAATACAGTACAAAAAGTAGAGGGGGCTATGTTCTTATATTTTAGAAAAAGTGTTGGTTTAGATGACTATTGTAACAAAAGTAACAAACAATGTATAAATGTTGCAATAGTTGTAGTCTAAAGTAACAGTTTTGAAAAATGTTACGATAGACTGCCTATTGCAACACATGTAAAAAATGTTACTTAAATTTGTGTTACAATAGCCACATTTTGTAGTAGAATTACTCGAGAAACGATAAAGTTTCGAGTGAAAATATCCCCCTTGAAAATATTTTACCCCAGTGGTACACTCACAAAGTGATTTTAGTTATTTGTTTTTTATTCATAAAATTTGTGAGTTGAAATTAGTGTCTCGTATATAACCCATCCTCACCCAAACAAATATCCTAACACTCACCAACTCCTCGCCCCCTAATTCATTCTCTCTCTCAAATAAAATCACATAATACATAAAGGAAAGTTGAACAAGCTTGAATAAGCCACAACTTTGACCAAATCTGACAAGAAGCAACAAGAACTCATTACAATTTCTATTCTGCTTGGAAACGTACTCAGAAAGTGAATTTGTTTATTTTATTACTATTCACAAAACTAGTAAATACCCGGGCATTGCCCCGAATTATAAAATAAATACTTGAGCGTTCATTTATAAATAGCCCGTATGTTGTTGCGCCATTAATTAAAAAATTACCCAAGCATTGGCTAATACAAATATGATCATACACCACAATGAAATTCGAAAGACTTAAGCAGAGTAAAGCAACAGTTTGATTAAATGGAACAAAAGTCTAATAAAAACATAAATTCAATAATAATTAAATTAAAAAGAAATACTGTGATAGACAGAACAAATAAGATAAAGATAGATGGTGGTTCTTCAATGACCTATGGGGAAAAATTCCAAGACATTGCGACAACATGAAATAAAAAATAAAAAAAAACCTACACGTTGCTATAATGTTACACGTATTGCTCTAATGTTAACTAATTTCCATCATCCTATGATCATGTTCCTCTATAGAACATGATATATATTCTTCTAATTATATGATATGCGCATGTTATCATTTAAAATATTAATCATCTATCAATATAAGACACTATTGTTTTCATCATGAGCAAACACATATTTTCCAAATACTTGCAAAAATAACCCATGAATATTAATATTTTCTTCCCACAACATGACTCCTTGTAATCTCAATATTTTGATTATTCTATTGTAGCCTAAAATGATCAACTAATTTTTTCATTGAAGCATGCAACAACTTGACCATTCAGGCTTGACACAAACCAATACTAGCTGTCTAGTCCGGCTCCATCTAGATACAATCCGTCTTGATAGTGAAAATCTCATTAGTTACAAAAAGTTCAAGCGAAAGATGCAAAAACAGCTAGTTGTTATATAACATATTCTAAATGATAGAAGGCTAGCTAGGGGGCCAGTAGTAACAAATATCCTACTTGCTAACCATGTCTTATTCTAAATGCAATTATAAAATCGGAAAAAGTTGTACACTTGATAAATATTCAAGTTTTGTAAATGTAAACGGAAGGATGCATATATAAACATCACATTTTATAAACTTTCATATTAAAACAGAAACATTAAACAATGATCAAAAAGTATAAGTCATGAGGACGAAAATAATGGATTAAAAATTTAGATTGAGTTTTTAATTGGAATATCTTATGTACTGATTTTTTTTTCACGGTAGTTTATTTGCACAACAATATTACCATTCAAATTAATTTTTTAATTGGAATATATATCTTGTTTATTGATTTTTTTGTGCTAGTTTATCTGCACAACAATATTATCAGAGTACACTTAACCAACCTGTTCACAATTTATCATTATAAATACCCATTTATTGTACAAATAATGCATATACCTAAACATGTCCAAATCCAAGCTAGGAAGGATGCAATTTGATCATACTCTCCGTACCAAATATAGGATTAGGAAACAATGTATGACATAATACTATCGACATTAAAACCATTTAAAATTTATCCATCTATTCGCATTTCACTAAGGTCTATTAAAAAAAAAAGTAGACATAACAAAATTAATCTGATCGCAATGACCTGTCCATACCTGATCTGACTCAGACCTAAACGCACTAAAACTAATTAACTCGAAGCATACTCAAATTCGAAGTGAACCAACCCTACTCGACTTGACAGAATTTGAACTTTAACCAAAGTTGTTGGTTTTTTTAGAAGCAAAAAACAGGGATAAACCTGTAAACAGATATAATGTCAAATCTCATTACGGACAGAGCGTGTATAAAACTGTCAGTTCTCCTTCAAATTTATTCGCAGCCTTAAAAACACTATTATGTCTCGCTTTGCCACCTGCCCGTACGAAGACATCCATAGCTAATTTCTCTCAAGTAGAGCACAATGAGAAACAAATATCCAAAATAAATCATTAGCAACTTATGATAAGGTGGGAAAAAGTTAGACAAAAAAATGTAAAAGAAGAGATGGGCAAAACAAAACATAACTAATCACAGTTGAAAAATGAATTAGACAAAAAATTGCAATATGGAAGACTTTACACCTAAATTGAAGCCTCATATCGTGAATAAAATCATATCTAACACACTCAAATTGCATATTTTATACAGGACTAAGGAAAGCAATAATCGAGGTAAGGGTAATCACTACTTAGTAAGAATGGAGAACCCAACCAAACACCGAATTTTTTTTTTTTTTCCTAGAATCCTTATTTAGAACTTGTAATAGAAATTGATATTTCTGACAATTTTACGGAACATGCCCAACACTTGAATCCTGAAACCATCATCAATAAGTTGAAGACAATAATAAAACAACAAAATCAATATTTTCCAAGATCATTTAAAATACGGTCATGCACTCAAGTAAAAAAAATAATAATTAAATCTCAAAAAAGTTCATATTAATTTAGCAACATCCAGAACAAATAAATAGAATAGAAAACAATAGGTTGACATGACAATATTACCTATATCAACTACGTACTCCCTCCCTTCCGTATTAATTGACACTTAAATTAAGTTTTTTTATTCCAAAATAATTGTTACTTTCCATTTCTCAATACCCAATTTAATTATTTTAACTTTAATATTTATGTTAACTTTTTATTTTTCAATCAATAATAATATTCGTACTCACATTCTCTCACTACCAACGTCTTGCTATTCGAAAAAAATACCTTAGAAGATATTCGTATTTAATTATGTGGGTGATTTTTTTAATTAAATTTTTGTATGTGAAATTTGTTAAAATATGTCAATTAATATGAAAGAGAGGGAGTGCTTTGAAATTTGAGTTGATGGAACAACGTGACCGGCGAAATCAATAACAAAAGGAGAAAGTGAAGGAGACCAAGGTCAAAACTCCATAATGAGATTCATGCGTTTGTGTTTGATGATGATGGTGGGTGGGGATTCGTATTGGGTACCTATTGGAGTTCTTGCAGTCATTTTGAAACAAATAGAGAGGGCAGAAGAGAACATAGAGAATGGCGACTTGGCGAGGCAGTTTGCTTCAGTTGGGAACTTGGGATGAGGTGGGGTGGGTCAACAGGAAGGTTTTTAGTTACATAAAAATAAATAAAATTTGAACGGTTGAGATTAAAACTAAGAATTAAAGGATATAAGTTACTTCAACCCTACAAATAAAGAGAGAGCCGTCAACTCCATTTTGTTACTATAATAGTAAGATTTATAAGTGGAAATTAGTTTGCCTCACTCGTAATCCATCGTTGACGTAGTAATTAGGGAGTACAAGTACTATATGTTGTATCTGTTGGGAGTTGTATTTCCAAGCAAAAAAGTTAATGGAATATTTCCAACTAGGTTAATCAAGACATTTCAAGTAAGCAAAGTAGTAAAAACCAATTATAAAAGGACTAACTAATCTATAAACCCAATGAAAATAATAAACAAATAGGAGAAAACCTAATTAACAAAGCTTAATCAAGCAATTGGGTAATCAATTATCCAATAAAAGCCAACAAAAACCCCTCTTACGAAAGGTTAAAGTCCGAATTTTTCTTAATCTACATGGGCACTCATGTATGCAGACTCAACAGTTACGGTTTTTAGCTATTTTAATTGTAGAACTATATAGTTTTTAGTTCATCTAACATTTAGCATAGCTTTTCACTACTCTCTAGTTCTTAATTTTACATATTTAGATGGAAGATCATGATGGAAATATGGGGTAAGACAATCACTTGAATAAGATGAGGGATCACTTGGGTAGCTAGGAGTCGAGGGTCAAACCCGTCTCCCATATGACTTATTCACAAGGCCGTGAATAGACTCAAGGGTAAAACCTAAATTCTTGTAAGCAAAGTACAAGATCTCTCAAGAAACTCTCAAGAATGCTGCTTCAGTTCATCGCCTTAGGAGTTGTGTTGAAACTCTCTAGGAAGATAGAAAGTAGAGATTGGTGTGTTGTGGATGAGCGAAATTCAGCCCCTATTTGTAGGTGTTTGGAGCATTCAAAATTATTCAAAATTGCCAATCATTGTAGCAAGATTCTAGGGCATTGTCTACGGGATATCAATCATCATTAAGGGATAGATCTTGACTGAGAATATCTGTAAAACCCCGAAAAATCCAAAGATGTTGACCGTGACGTCGTTAGTAAATTAGGTTTGTTTTGTTATTTATTATTATTCGTTTGTGTTTATTTTTGCTAACACTTGAGCTCGTAGGTTCGTGAGGGACTAACAAGGGTATATCGGTAATTTTTGTGGGTCTAGTATTATTAGTTTTACTCTTTTTATTATTGGTATTACTATTAATATTATTGTGTCATATGAATAATTACGTGAATATTATTTGTTATGTGATTATTATTAATGCTATTATTATTAGTGTTATTATTATTACTATTATTATTATTATTAGTTTGTTTTTAGAAAAAAATCAGATTTTAGTGTTGGGTTGGGTAAAGATTAAGAATAGACTAATTGGGCCTAATTATGTGTTTAGTATATAAACCCCCTCTCTTTCAAAAGCCTAATAACAACCCTAACCCTAGCCTCCCTCTCCTCTCCTCTCCTCTCCCCCTCTCTCTCTCTCTCCATCTACCGTCCGCCTAGCCACAGCGCTAGTCGCCACCTCAGACCACCGCCACCACCGTCGGAAATTGCCGGAGATCCACCAAAACCGCACATCGCCGCTTGCCTTCTCCTCCCTCTTTCTATTATCTATCCCTTTCTTTCTCTCTTTCTGTCGTCGTGCCGCCGCCACAGCCACCAGGAGACGTCATCACGGTCACTCCGCCACCGCCTAGTCACGCGTCCATGTCACCACCGCATCACTGAAGGCTGTCGCCCAGCAGCCAGACGCGAGGAAGCCGAGGTCTGCTGTAGTTGTTGTGCGAACTCCCTTGTCATGAATCAAACCGTCCACCACGGCCACCATCCAAGCACCGTCGACCACCTTTGACCGACGGCGACGTCAGCCC
This sequence comes from Portulaca oleracea, assembly GCA_029582165.1. Classification (NCBI taxonomy): domain Eukaryota; kingdom Viridiplantae; phylum Streptophyta; class Magnoliopsida; order Caryophyllales; family Portulacaceae; genus Portulaca; species Portulaca oleracea. The sequence goes on along the minus strand of CM055886.1, from coordinate 19,763,584 downwards.
TTGCCGGAAACCGCCGCCCAGACTTTGCCGTAGCACCTTCTAACATAAACCCTAATCTTGTTTCTTGAAACTTTCTTTCTTGTTTTTCTTTATTTTTCTGTTGTAATTATTATTATTATTGTTTCTTTTTATTACATCTTGTAATTTAGGTAATTAAGGGTGTAAATTATTAAGTTGTTAGTTGTAATTTAATTGTTCTTGTGTTGTATTATTTACATGTAAATTGTCTAAATGATTATATGTAACTTTATGTTCCAATTTGGTGTATTAGGGTTTGTAATAGTTGTAATTAAATTATTAATGTTCGATTGTATGATGTACCTTGTTTCTTGTGAATCATGTTAGGGTTTTAGATAATACTATTATTGGATGCACGAATTAAAAGTTTAATTACCTAGATTAATTCTTGAATCGTTAGTTAAGTATTCACATGTTCTTTATTTCAATCATGTTTAATCTTATCTTGTTTAATAAGTTAGGCGATTGAATTACTAAAGTTCGATTCTTGTTTACTAATTTATGATTCTTGATTGAATCTTGTATAAAGAAACTAATTGTTGGAATTCTTGATTAGTAGTTTAAATGTTTATATGTTCTTTATATTTTATTCACATGTTCTTTAAGTTCCTTCTTGATTATTGATTAAGAATTCATGTTTTATAATCATCCATGTTGTTATTATAGGATCTTGAAAGAGTATGTTGTAGAACTCATGTTTAGGGTAATGTTTTTATTATTTCATGCATGCTTTTAGGGTTAGAGAAAATATTAAAGTTGATTTCATGTTTTACATTTTTGGTTTTGATGATAGGAGGTTTGATGTTTGGACCTTAGTTGGATTAGGTTAATTACTTTGGATCTTAGTTACTGTTCTAAGCCCTAATTAGGATCCCGGGACCGAATGGTGAAAGTTAGAACCGAAATTATAAGTTAAATAAGAACCGGGATCGGGACAATTTTGTTAGTGCCTAAAGATCGGGTCACCACGATTAGTATAGTTGTTCTTTGATCGAACCCTTTGGACTGGAGGTTCCCCTAGATGTTAGCTTTCATAGGAATTTTGCGGAACAGACTTTTGAGTTGTATAGCTTGAGTTATAGTCGTTTTACCAGAACCTGTCGGAACTGGACCAGTTAGAAGATTTGGTACTTTTAGAGTCTTTCAAGGCTGATATGGGCTTAGTCGACAACATAAGAGTTTTAGTAGACATTCCGAGGTTTCCGAAAAGTCCAAAACCAGACCCATAGGATGTCGGGAAGTCAAGTTTTGACCCTTTTTATATGGATGCTGGGATCTGTCTTGTTATGTGAAATTGTTAATAAATGTGTTGATTGAAAATGTTTACTTGGTGTTATTATACGATTACTTGGAATGTGTTAAGTAATTTAAAGTATAGATCCATGATTGATAGGAACCTATAGTGTTCCTAGGGGAGGGTTAGGTAGAAGGTAGTTAATACTAACTTCGAAGGGCGTGTTTTGATTAGAATAATTACTTTTATTTTAGGCCCGAGCTAATTCGCGTCGTTAGTGAGCTCAAGTGTGTTCGTTTTTGCTGTGCTGTGAAGTATATCAGGTAATGTCTATGCTCTAATCCCCACCGGGATGCTCTTTAAATGTATTTTAATGTTTTCTAATCTGTTTTGAGAATTGCATCCCGAAAGGGGACTTTATGTGGAAATGTGACCATCTGTTTTGGATAACTGTTTATTGTTGTTCGTGCTTTGATTTTTATGAGTTAAGAAATTGGATGGTCTTTTATTAGTGGTTTTATTATTGGTTTTGATAACCTGGGTTGGGTTTGACTTGAGAGTTGCGAGATGAGTGTGAATAATGAATTAGTAATTCAAAGTGGAAACATAAAGCGGGTTGTTGTTTTGATGCCTTTAATAGGCTAATATTCATGCGGGTGATAACCCCGAGATCAGGATTCGATGCCTGTATGGGTTATGTGCCAGGAGATCAGGGTTTTATCCCTGATATAGGATAGAGGTTATGATGCCCTTGATGGGCGATTGTTTGATGCCTTTGAGAAGCTAATATTCATTCAGGTGATAACCCCGAGATCAGGATTCGATGCCTGTATGGGTTATGTGCCAGGAGATCAAGGTTTCATCCCTGATATAGGATAGAGGTTATGATGCCCTTGATGGGCGATTGTTTGATGCCTTTGAGAGGCTAATATTCATGCGGGTGATAACCCCGAGATCAGGATTCGATGCCTGTATGGGTTATGTGCTAGGAGATCAGGGTTGCATCCCTGATATAGGATAGTTGTTCTGATGCCTTTGGTAGGCGATGTTCTTTTTGGGATTTGATATCCCGCCCGCGACTTAAAATATGGATTGAATGGGTTGAGGAAAACAGTTAAGGGTTAAAGGTTTGAGAAATGGTTTGACTTGTTCCCTCTCCCCAAAATGAATTGAAATGAACTTAAACTGTTTTAAACGTTAGGGGTAGACATTATTGAGATTTCCCCCTCATTTTTGAAATGTTTTGTTTTCAGGTGAAGATCTGAATGCTGGGGACGGGAATTAGAAGTGAGGACGATGAGTCTAGAAGTCCTTGACTGGGCATCACCACGGTCCGTATTGTACCACCACGACCCGTGGTGACCTCAACACGGTTCGTGGTGCTTAGCCACGGTCCATGGTGACCTAGTACTCCTTTTCCTTACTCTCTGGACACCAACACGACCCGGGTCATGCCTGGGATAGTCCGTGTAGGTCCCTTTTACTTGTTAAGCTAGATTTTGACCGTCCTGATCAATGTTAAGCTTATAACTTGCTCTCTTATGCCTCTTAACTCTTGAAATACTCCAACGATCCCCCGACATTTCAAGAGTTTCACTTGAAATAGCCCGGGATCTCTCATTTGGGTAGAAACACCCCCGCGATACATGACACCTCATAGAGAACTTGAACACCCGAGAAATCAAGGAATTAGTATGTGTCATGAAGTGTCTCTCAGCTTTAACTTTCACTTAATGTACATAATTACAATTAGTCTGAATGCAAAAGTAATCTTTGAACTTTTCATCCTTATTTGACTAATTGGATATATAACACACATATAACTCAAACCTTGCTTAAAAATGAAACTATTACAAAATCGGCCATGTGTCCATTACCCACTGCGATGACAATCAAGCTCAGCCCTAGGCTATCTGAAGCGGCCCACTTCACGTCCTAGCATAGGCAAACTTTTATGCTCCCATAATAGAGCTCCCCATCTTATAGATTTTAAAGTCTGTTAATGAGTCATAGACTCAAACCTCCTTATTATTACGGTCCTTGAGTATCACTTGACCTTGGGATGAATCATAGAATTGGTGCTCCAATTGTCCTACAACGTCGTCAACCATTGAACTCAAGACTAAACCACATATGTCAAGGGTGAGTTAGAACTCCGTTGTTGTGACAATTTATGAGTGGGCTTTACTCCCATCACGATTTTCAAGGATCACTAAATAATCTTGTGACCTTGCAAGATCATGATACCTTTTGAGCACCTATTTACCTATGATCACTAGATATATACATATCTTTCCATGACCTTACACATCATAATCATATCTTAAACTTAGCTTTTCTTCCCTTAATCATAATTGTGATTACACCACCACAAAAGTAAGAAATATTTTACCCCTTGTGACAATACGATTGAACCATTGCATTATAGACTTTGGTAAAATTTAAATATTGTCTTTGTATGAGTTCATATTGAACTTACAAACCGAATGCTTTAGTAGGTGGCAAGCCTTGGAACTATGCATTCTTTTGTAATGCTTACAAAATCTTATAAACTCATAACCTTGATTATATCCTTATCCAAATCGCATGGACAATTCTCATAATCATTACAAAGACCTCTTAATAACATAACTATAACCTTGTCCAAAATGTTGGACTACTTGTATAGTTATCTTGAAAGAAATGCTTACATAACTATAGCCTTCCCTAAGTACTTTGGACTACTTGCATTGTTACCTCAAGAGGAATGCTTACAAGATCAACATTTCTTTTGATTGTCCGCATTCTCTTCCTTAAAACTTGAAAGAACCCTAGAAGGGGGGGTGAATAGGGTTATAAAAAATTCTGTACACTTAAGATAAAGGACGTTAGGTTTCTGAATCTTTTTCAAATTAAGAAATCACCTTCACAGATATAAAGAACAATAAGATATATGAATGAAGAGCTTCAGTTATTCAATTAGACTTAAGTAGAATACAAAATGAAAGTAACTTGGTTGCTCAAGGAGTAAGGTCCTTGTAGCAACTATTTGAGGAATGCCTTACTGAAGGGCACTTCCAGGAGATGTTTATTTAAACACACACCTACTAAGCTTTGGTGCAAAACACTCTTTCGAATCCTAGATCCTTTAAGGATTCAATACTCAGCTTGCCAACGTCATTGGCTTACAACAAAAAACACAAGTCTAAAACAAACACTTAGGAAAAAACTTGCAGTTCGTCTGAGTGCAGCCTCATCCCATTATCTTGTAGTTGATACCCAATGGTGGTCAGAAGAGGAATGTCGATGGTGGGAACATTGACAGGTACGTGGTCAGAGACATTCAGGGGAACTCCATAGGCTTTGAAGATTTTTGTGAGGAGGTTGCAGTAGGGCAACGGTCCAGAGATTGAGGAAGCAATCTTGATGAAGTGTTGGATGACATTTTCCCCCAATTCGGGATGATGATCATTCATGATATTGAGAATGAGGTAAGCACAAGCTTCGTTTATAGTCTCCTTGTTGGTTCCTCTAGGAAAGACAGTACGAATAATGGTGTAGTACAAGAATCGGCTTCAGAGGTTAGGGTTGTGTATTGGGTGTTCTTATTTTCAGAAGGGTGGCCAAAGAGGTCTCAAGCTTTTGTTTTAGATCTGAAGGCAGAGGAAGAAGGGGCTTAGCGGGGTTGGGGTTGAGCTGCAAAATGCGTCAATTTGAATGGGAGTGAGAAAGATGTCGACACCCAAGACTTAGACTGGAGAGAGGGTTTGGAGGGATTAGGTATGAGGTTTACGTAGAATTGATAAACTAGAGATCGGTAGAGGCCCTACTCACAATCAAGATTGGCATCCTAGGTCCTGGAGGGTGCTAAAGGATGGAAAAGCTTTTATGATGGGGCTCAAGGTTGACATTTTCACAACATAGCAACGCCCTTTTCTCGAAGAGTTCTAGGCGTTGTTGTGGAGTGAGTTTCTGGGAGGAACTGGAAGGAGGAGTAGGAAGAGCAATGGCGTCAGAGGAGGAGGTATGAGAATGGGTGGAATCAGGAGGGATAGGTGATGATTTGCCGGATCAGAGTCTCTTGGCGACTCCAGTGGAGGCACAAGATTTTAGTGCAGGTCTCTTGCCCATTCTAGAAAAAAGGAAGGAGATGAAAGGGATGTGAGAAAGCGAGGGGAATTGGGGTGAAGGTAAAAGGAGTAGGCTCGGGTTTAAAAAGAGGGGTGAAGAGATAGGAGAGAAAGAGAGGGAGACGGTTTGGGGAAGATGGTAATTATTATGGAAGGAGCTAGAGGACAGAAACGGAGAAACGGAGTGAAGGAGGAAGAAAGAGAAGGAGAGAGGAAGAAGTTATGGAGAGATGACGTTGTGAGGGAGTGAATGGGATGATTTGATGGCTGGGAAGGCGCGTGGACCAAGGATATATATATATATATATATATATATATATATATATATATATATATATATATATATATATAGAGAGAGAGAGAGAGAGAGAGAGAGAGGCGATTAAAAAAATGAAAACCATAGAAAATTTGAATTTCAAAATCAGTTTAAAAAAATATATTTGTTCTAAAATGTTATTGAAATAACTACCTGCAGACATTGGATTTTCACACATAAATATATATCATATCTATATAAACGAAGCAGAAATAAAGAAGGGAAATTCCAAATGGTAGGCACCAACTATTGCCTATTCCAAGTGGTAAACATCTTTTTAATATATTTCAAATGGTAGGCCTGATTACCAAACTATTCCATCCCGTAGTACGACTCTAACATGTCGTTAGGAATATTAAAAAAAAGAAAAAATAATAATGTTTTGAATTGCAACACACTCGACGCTCAGACTGCAATTAGGAAACTAGAAACTCTGAACTGGACGCTCAATCTCCTCCCAGCGATTTGTCACTCAGGTGGTTGCACGCAAGTTGTCGTGGTTGTCGTGGTTGTCGTCTTGCTCGTCAGCGACCGCCTTCCCCTGGTCTGAATATGTCGTCCAGGCGCCCGGTCAGATAAAGTTACAGGTATGTTTATGTGAAAGTTTTAGGGTTTAACTGCCGAAAATTGGGTAAATGTTTCAGCAATTGTTTGATGAATTGTAGCTGTTTGGGTCTCTTGCGATTGTGTGATACATAATAATTCAAGAATGCTTCCAATTTTGGGTATAAATGTCGAAAAATTGCTATGAAAATTGGGGGTTCGTTGTGTTCTATGATTAGGAAAATTGGTACGAAATTAATTGGGTTAGCTGGGTAAAAACTCTTATTGGGAATATTGCAATTTGCAACAAATAAGCTTCAGCTTCCACATGCTCGATTCATCATTTGTTTCAATTTATTGTTATTAATCACAAGATATGGCCAATGGCTAATTAATGTATGTGCAAGCCAAAATTAATCAGAGTGCACTGGCCTGGACAACACCAAAGGCCTTCCTTGACCTTGTTTGTTCAACCAAAGCTTTTCCTAGGGGAGGAAAAACATCAAGGAATGAAAAACAAATAAGGAAAGATAAGAAACTTGTGTATCCAACTGATACAGACCACACCACAGCAGGAAACACAAGGGCAAGACTCAACTTATGCACTGGATACAGTCCACACCACCAGAACACAAACTAAGCTCTACTTAACACCTTCTAAGCCTGCTAAAGCTTAGTTACAGACAAGTAGAAATGGCTGAGAGTTTTTAGAGACACTCACAAACACACAGGAGTAAGCTCGACTGGTTTCTCATATCATTCACTCATGATGATCAAAATACACAGGAGCTTGGCTTATATTTGCCACTTTAAGCAAGCAGCTGGCTGTCTACTAAGGATTAAGGTTTCCTAAGCATAAAGAAACCTCTAAACTATTGTTAAGCTAGCTTAATATACATAAGTGAGATGCTTAGAACTAATACATAGCTTAATTACATCAGATTACATCAAGAAAATAGCAAAATAAAATAAAAAGGGGCTGGCTGAATTTGATTGGGCCAACATCTGCTTCCAGGATGTATTAGTCATGCTTCCACTTGATTATTTTAGTCTCCCTTGGCTGCTGAGAGTAGCTGATTGTATTAGCTATCAAGGGCACTCGATCATTAAAGGGGAAATGAGCAAATGACCTTATTAATGCTGAAAATGCCAACACTGTCCAGCTGCTTGATATAATTCTCCTTTTTGAGGCCCGAGTAACTGGTCTAGTAGATGCTTGGGTCAAGTCAGCTGTATTCCTTTTCCTTAGCCTGTTGTGATTGTGTTGGCTGGGAGGACTGGGGTTGTGACGCTTGAGATGGTTGAGAACCTAAAGGATCATCCAAGAAAATCTCCACTTGTTGTTGTTTCTTACTCTGCCTCTTCCCAGCTTGTGCCATCAACTCCTTCCTAGTTGGGCCACCTTTGCAAGTTTTCCTATTGTGGCAAGAATAACCACACTTGCTGCACATATTAGTAGTGGACCTTTTCCCTTCCTTTGCTCCCCTAGTTCTCTTCTTCTATTCCTAGATGGTCTTCTAACTTTTCTTGTCAAAGGTGGAGCTCAAGGGTTGGGTAAGTGAAGTCAGGCCATTGCTCATTGTCAAGAATGTAGTTAATGTTGTATGCATAGGCTTTCTTGTACATGTTCACTGAAAACCATATACTGACATACGACTCAAGTGACTCTCTGTTGTGAAGAATAGCCCTAATAGCGTATTTACATGGTATACCACTACTCTACCAAGCTCCACATATACACGTTCTGTTGTTCAAAGATACCGGTAACTGACTTTTGTTATCGTGTAACTTAAACTCTCCTTTATTGGCCACATATGCTCTACATGATCTAGATTCAATACATATTACCTTCAAACGCTTGACAATGTTTGGACAAATACCATCGTCACTCCACGTGCTTGCAATTTCTTGCCTTGTTGTTAGCCTCACCATTGCTAACCTCCTCACACCTACAATTAATTGGTAATTGGAAATGTGTTAAATGAAGTGATAGAATACAACAACAAAAACATTACGTGTTAGTGAGAACTTTTTTTTAAAAAAAAGAAAATTAAGACCCCGTCTCATTCAAATAACCAAACCAAGCCGAAAAACTAAATTAAAACCCCATCTCATTCAAACTATGTACAAGATAATAGTAACTAGTGAGATGAAAGCAACGTTGGGTTCTCTGCTTTGTAAGAAATAATTGGCAGAGATCTATTATCATCTTTTGAGAAATTCAGTTGAGACATCCTTAACTTCACTTATCATGAGCCAAAATCTCCCCATTATACCAAGCAACTAAGACACCGTGCACCAATTTACTTTGTCAAGAATCGAAGGCATCCCACCCAAATTATCTAGTTTTTAGAAAGCAACATCATGCTGGAAGCAATTCACAGATAGACACAATTCACTAGAACATACAAATTCAGCTACAAGACCAAACATAGTGACATTGAAACATCAACTTCAATGCAACCTCCAATTATGGAATTAATTGAAAATGTGACAAAATACTAAAATGACAAGGGGCAAATCATTCCCATGATACCAGAAGACATAATTGGCCATCATAAATACCACTCTTCCCTGTTTCCTTTGCATTTGTAAGAAACCAAAGAGTACAAGTGACAGTAACTCAAATATAATCTACAACCCTCCAATAATCTACAACCCCACTTGGCCATTGTCCTTTAATCTTCACCGTAAAAGAAAGTCAACCGAGCAATCAATTTGGAGAATTTCTAATAAAAAAAAAAACTAAAGAGTACAAGTGATAGTACCTTCAAGCATGCTAAGGACAGGTAAGCATCTATCAACTCCAATAGTTGAATTGAAGGACTCCACGAAGTTGCTTGTATTGTCAGCAGCGCACAACCGAGGCACTATGTTGACTACGAGGAAACCTTCACCCCAGTCGCTAGACTAGAGGCCTTTCGCATACTACTAGCATATGCCTCTGCAGCTCACATGAAGTTGTATCAAATGGATGTCAAAAGTGCATTTCTGAATGGACATCTAAAAGAAGAAGTCTATGTCGAGCAACCTCAAGGCTTTGAATAAATGGATGCCACCAGTCACGTATACAAGCTCCAAAAGGACCTATATGAGCTCGAGCAAGCCCCCAGGGCTTGCACATTTCTTCTTGCAAATGGATTCACAAGAGGCCTCATAGACAAAACTCTATTCATAAAAACCTCAGGTCAGGATTATGTTATAGTTCAAGTATTTGTAGATGACATTATTTTTGGTGCTACCACTGAACATCTAGTGAAGGACTTTTCTGAACTAATGAGCAAGGAGTTTGAGATGAGTCTAGTGGGAGAACTCAGTTTCTTTATGGGCTTACAAATGAAACAAAACCATGATGGCATCTTTCTAAATCAAAGAAAGTATGTCAAAGAACCGCTATAGAAGTATCGTCTTGATAATGCCAAATATAGTAGCACCCAATATCCTCCACAATAAAACTTGATCATGACCAAACTAGCAAGGCCATGCCTGACAAACTCTATTCAGGTATGATTGACTCTTTGCTTTATTTAATTGCAAGTCACCCAGACATTATGTTTAGTGTATGCTTGTGTGCTTGCTTCCAAAGTGTTGACAGGGAATCTCACTTGATTGCAGTGAGAAGAATCATGAGATATCTTGCAGGAACCAAGGACCTTGTACTATGGTATCCTTGCAGCAACTCCCTTCACGTTGTTGTCTACATAGATGCTGACTTTGATGGATCTAGAACTGATAAAAAAATTACCTCAGGAGGATGCCAAATGTTAGGATTGACCCTCATCTCCTAGCAATCCAAAAGCAAACTGCATTTGCTCTTGCTACTGCAGAAGTAGAATACATAGCAGCTAGAGCCTCCTATGCACAAATCCTATGGATCAAGCAACAAATGAAGGACCTTGGTGTGGATTACTCTAAAATCTCCATCAAATGTGACAATCAAAGTGCAATTCAGATAACGAAGAACCAGTCTAGCACTCCCGCACCAAGCACATTGAAGTGCGATATCATTTCATAAGAGAGCATGTTGACAAAGGCCACATCACCATGGATTTTGTTCCCACTCACCAGCAACTTGCTGGCATATTCACCAAGGCCCTTCCACTGATCAATTCATCACTATTCGAAGGGAGATTGGCATGTTACAACTAGATGACCAATTGAGGGGGAGCTAGATCCAACCTTTCCAGGGGGAACCAAGGACCTCCACCTTCAGGTTTGTTTTCTATCCAATATCTGCTGATAAGGACCTTGACATCATTGTCTTGGATTCTCATTCAACAGGTCGAAATCAAAATTTGGCATTAGTTATCCTGGGTAATGTGGAAATGTTTCCTCGTCGTTTGGGCTTCCGAACGTCCACGTGGACTGGGGTGTGTGATTTGATGATTTCTGATGGGGTTTGAACCTTTAAAAAAGGATTTAAGGGATTAATCATACGTTTTAGGAATAATAATTTGTAAAATCACTTTCCCTTTACTTTATGCATTTCATGAGTCATTGAATTAAACTTTTGAGAGTGAACATCCACTTGTTCCAAACTCTTTTAAATTTGACCCAACTTGCTTGAAAAATGTTAGGCTCAGAAGAAAGTGATTTATGCAAATATTATTTAGAAATATACAAAGAAAGCCTTAAAGTTGCATTGACACATAGTAAAACCATGTTTTACCATAGTTTATGCAACCCGATGTGCTTTGGTTCGAAATGGGAGTCGCCACCCGACTTTTTAAGGGAAAAGCCAAAACAAAACCAAAAAGAAAACAAGAAAGACTCCGCCTGCGAAACCCAAGAATGGATCCGAGGGTAAGGCTACGAACTCAAAAGGTTAGGAACATTTTGAGTTCGCCTCTCACAAAAGGAAAGACTCTACTAAAAGTTTTAAGTGAGCATTTGAGAAAGTTTGGAAATGAGATAAATAAGAACTTTATACAATTATTTAATTAAAAATGCAAAAGAATGGAAAAATTACAATATGTACAAGAACACTTTATTTACATCAAAAGAAACACATAAGAGCTTACATTGTGCCTTTTTAAAGGGAAGCCTTGCCTAGCCTTTGAAGTAGCTCCTATAAACAAGGTACAACATTTACAAACAGTTATCCAAAACAGATGGTCATAATTCCACAAAAGTCCCCTTTCGGGATGCAATTATCAAAATAGATTAAAAACGTTAAAACACATTTAAAAAGCATCCCAGTGGGGATTAGAGCATAGACATTACCTGGTTAACTTCATTTCACAGCTAAGACGAACACACTTGAGCTCACTAACGTCTCGCACCAACTCGGGCCTAGAATAAGAATAATTATCTAATCAAAACGCGTTCTAACGAAGTTAGTATTAACTATCAACTACCTAACCCATCCCCTAGGAACACTTAGGTTCCTATCATTTATGGTTTACACTTAACACATTCAAGGAACAAGTTCACACATAAAATTTACTCAAACATTTTCATAAATAAAAGCAAACAGAGGACAGATTATAACGTTCACATAAAACGGGTCACAACTCGACTTCCTGACATCCTATGGGTCTGGTTTTGGACATTTCGGAAACCTCGGGATGTCTACTAAAATTTCCTTGTTGATGGCTAAGCCCAAATAAGTCGCGAAGGACTCTAAAATTTACCAAATTCTCCAACTGGTCCAGTCCTAACAGGTTCTGGTAAAACGACTATAACTCGAGCTATACAACTTCAAAGTTCGATCCGCAAAATTCCTATGAAAGCTAACATCCAAGAGTACCTCTAGTTCAAAGGGTTTGATCAAAGGACGACTATATCTCTCATGGTGATCCGTTCTTTAGACCCTATCAAAACTGTCCCGCACCCAGTTCCCATATGATTGGTTATTTCGGTTCTAACTTTCACCATTCGATCCCGGGGTCCTAATTTGGGTCTAAAACAGTGGCTTAGGTCAAATCCTCCACCCGAATTCAACCAAGGTCTAAAAGGTACCACTTATAACCAACAATTTAAACCTTTCTAGGTAAAGAACTTAATAATAACGCAATAATAATATAAACACGTAATAGTCACATAATAGTAACGTAATTACATAATGTTCGAAATTTTAATATACATAATACATTATAAAAATTGTAAAACAGTAGGAAACATTTTGAAAACTCTTTTTAAAAATTATAACATAGTGATAAATAAGAAATCTAAACAAATCGACGCAACCAAAAGCACAAAGACAAGGGTGCAAGTGTGCAAATGGATCATAAATAAGAAAACACATAAATGGATTTGATTTCAATCACTAAACTACTCACTCAATTAGTACACCCCAATTCAACCAAATATATACCATAATCAACTCAAACAGTCAATCATATATATATATATATATATATATATATATATATATATATATATGTATATATATATATAGTAGCAAACAGGTTAACACGAACAGTGAACTAGAAAGGAAAAAACAAGCATAAAACATCCAAGTAACTATGATCCTTCAAGTTTCATATATCCAAGGGCATTATAACTCCAACTCAATGTAAAATTCACAGCCCTAAAAGAAGAGAGAAGTTGCACTTACCTAATTTATCACTAAAACACAAAAGTCGGGTTTGAAGATAGTGACTCGGTTCATTGGATGTGACTGATAATGTCCTTTAGCTTCTGGATTTCATCGAAAAGCAATCCATATTTTTTTTTCATGAGATGCTTCAATGTCAACAATCTTTTTTTAATGTTCTTCTTCACGACCCTCAACGTTTGCCAGTGGATCTTTCATCTTAGCAATAGCTTGGTCTTTTTGTTGAAGTTCAACTCTTAATTCAGCCTTACTTGGTAGAGGACTCCTAAAGTCCCGAGGAGTCACCCCTTCTCCGAAGCAAATGACGCGACCCTTTGTTTGAAGGCCAAAACACTTCACCACTATATCAATAGCAGAAGCTGTCTGGTTCTTTTCAGATTCTTTCTGAATGTCATCCTATATTCAAGGTTCAATATTATACAAACTTAGATAAGTAAATGAAAAACCAATGCTTCGATAATACAAAATCGTTAGAAAATGACAAAATTTAGATAATACATGTTTTGTTTCTGCCTCTTCGGTCATGTACCATCCTTCTTCGTGTTCTTTTGAAGATATCGGTAATGCTTGGTACCTTTCCTTCTTTCCCCCTTAATGTAAAGATATGAAAGACATTAAAAGAAAGCTTCAAAAACACATTAGCTAGAGTAAAAAAAACACCAAATCATCTCATAAAAAACGTTGTACATATACTAGCTCGTTGTATATAACTTGCCGAATCGGCTTGCTACCGGCGCGAGAAAGGTTGGTCAAGATAGCTCTATTCTCAGAGTTTCTAACACTCTTTATCTACATTCCACATGCACAATTTGATGAGTTAAACAAGATGGTATAATAGACATTGACCACTTTCTTAAGTCATAAAAAAGGGAGAGAAACAAAAGAATTCACAATATTAATAAGTTGTCAAATTATCGAGTACGTACAATAAATTCTTGATCTGTGTAATGCTCCATCACCAACCATTCCCAATCTTCTTTAAGTAAACCTTTTGGAATGTTGTCTGGTGCAATGGCTTTTTCAAGGGTAGGCACATTTTTCAGGTGGAGTTGACTCATTTCCCCGCGCCATTTGTTCCATGTATTCCTAGCCTTATTCATGATGCTTGTATGATGCTTTTCAAGACCACCTTCTACATCAAACTTATCCTGTTGCATATATATAATATGAATCCTAAACCCACATAATAATACACGAACATGGCAAGCTATCACTAAAACATTTATTTATCATATTATAAGGAGATATTAATAAGAATATGGGACTCTTACCGCAATAGCTTTCTATATTTTTTCTTTATCCGCAAAAGATATTGCACTCTAGTTACGCACTTTGATCGGTAGCATGTTTCGATCACAAACGAGTTTGTCGATATGCCTTGAAAGTGGGCATTGGTTGTCACCTACTGGACCATTATTGTAGAAAGCTAGTTCAAGTTTTTGGCCATGCTTAAGGGTTGCCACTTGTCGAACCTTGTTCCTACCCCTTCCTTTGGAATTTCGTTTTCTTTTTCTTGTTTTACCAGTACCACTATCACCATCTTGAATCATATCTGAACTCAATTTGAAGAGGGTGAGTGAAATTCTGTGCTCAAATTAAATAAAGAAACAACTGGATCCATATTAATTGGCTAAGTATGTGTAAGGTAAGCATCCATATTAATTTCGGTCATTCTTAATTAAATTTTTTGTAAAATTTGTCACAGATTGTCTTTGACCTAATTTTGTGGCGTTCCAGAATTTTTTCAAGGTTTGGAGTGCAGTGATATATGTAAAATCTATCTTTTTTGTGGTTCATATTATTATGGACAGATAGAGTTTTGCATTTAGCAATGAAATGATAGATTTGGTCAGTATCAACTAATGTCTTTGCAACCAGCTACCGTATCAAAAAGAGTAACAGATGCTAAAGAAACAAATGGTTATCAAACCTTCATTCATTTGGCAAGATTCATCAGCATCCCCATTAGCTATAACTTTACCATCTCCATTCAAACAATGTTCCTCTGACTCATTCTGATGCCAACAGAAAATAAGTAAACACATGGAATATCATTATGAAAGGCATACAAACCAACCTGAATAATTAATGTTCGAGGGAGAAACTCACCCCATTCTCCTTGTGGATAGCATGTCTACTATTCACCTCTTGTGACTTTTCCCCATTCTTTTTCATAAGAGGTCCTATAACATCACGTATGACCTTAGTTCACAATTACAAAAGCCTTATCATTTGTAGAACTTTCCTGACAAAAGATTACACTTAAGAAGGCAAGTAAATCTTGATTACCATTATGGAATTTCCATTTGTCCATCTCTATTGATACCATGTTCGTTCAATCCATTCTAATGCGAAAAAAAGTTAAGTGCACAGATGGTTATCGATATATAAGCATACAAAGTCAACCCTACAATTCAACTAAATAACTTAATGGTAAGGGAAACACTCACAACATTTTTCTCATGGATTGAATGTCCACCATTCACCTCTTGTGACTTTTCCCTATTCTTTAAATTAAGAGGTTCAATAACATCACGTATGACCCTATTTCTCAATTACAAAAGCATTATCATTCGTATAACTTTAATTTCCTGACAAAGGATTTCCCTTGAGAAGGCAAGTAAATCTTGATTACGATTCGGGAATTTCCATTTGTCCATCTCTGTTGATACCATGTTCGTTCGATCCATTCTAATGGGGAAAAAAGTTAAGTACACAGATGGTTATCGATATATAAGCATACAAAGTCAACCCTACAATTCAACCAAATAACTTAATGGTAAGGGAAACACTTACCACATCTGTCTCATGGATATTATGTCCACCATTCACCTCTTGTGACTTTTCCCCATTATTTTTCATAAGAGGTCCTATAACATCACGTATGACCCTAGTTCACAATTGTAAAAGCCTTATAATTTCTACAACTTTCATGACAAATGATTACCCTTGAGAAGGCGAGTAAATGTTGATTACCATTCTGGAATTTCCATTTGTCCATGTCTATTGACACCATGTTCGTTCAATCCATTCTAATGCGAAAAAAAGTTAAGTGCACATATGGTTATCGATATATAAGCATACAAAGTCAACCCTACAACTCAACCAAATAACTTAATGGTAAGGAAAACACTTACCACATTTTTCTCATGGATAGCATGTTTACCATTCATCGCTTGTGACATTTCCCCATTTTTTGCCTTAAGAATTTCCTTATGTGGTGCATCTATCACAGGAGACTTTCCCAGTCCATTTCCCCCATCATGCAATGTTGGGTTTATGCCCGAGACTCGCCCTTGAGAGAGTGAACCAGGAGCCAGAAATCTTAACTTTGTTAAACATTTCCCTTGGAGTGCTATAGTCCCTATTTTGGGGGGGGGGGGGGAGAACACAAAACATAAACCAAAACATCTTACTATATAAATCAGGACATAAAAAACAACATCAACATATATATAAGGAAATGAAAAACATAAAATAACTACCTACATAATGACATTCACCCCAAAATATAAAAGAAAATTACAATTAAGATAGAGTACACAAGCCAAAACCATAACATCATAAATAAGTCTTGTTACATAACCATAAGATTTTTGGAACTCATTTTCGCCTAGATCTTTTGGATTTTCTAGCCAATGAAGGCACATCAACAACATTTGCTTGAGCATCAACAAGAGGGCAGACATTTGTATATTCGAGGTCATCATTGGAGACATGTGTGCCAAGTTGGGTAGTAAATGAAGCATTCTCTGTTGGAGGAAAGGGAGTAAATGGTATATAGAACAATGGAAACTCGCTTGGATAACGCTAAGAGTCGTGACCTAGTACTCACTTTCCTTAAGAATTATTTACTATACCGTAAATGTTCAAAGGGATAAAACTTAGCTCTTGTAACACTCAAGAAATAGGTTCTCACTTGAATCACTGAAGTATAGCTGCAGTCTAGACAAGAATGAGAATGTGATTAGCTTAGAATGGTGTATCTCAAATAGCTTGGAATGTCTCCTATTTATAGGAGACTTCCACCCTCTTAGGATAACCTAGTCAAAGGACAATCAAGAGACTTAATGGAGAATCATATCCTTAATATGACCTTGACCAAGTCAAGTCATATAGCTATTGGAATATCATTATAATCGTGCTTAATTACAATATCAAACACTAATTACATGAAATCATATAGCCGTTAGCATTTAAAAGACTTCTGGGTTCCAACACGGTCGGTGTTGGATCAACACGGTCCGTGTTGGGTGCAACACGACCCGTGTTGGGTGTACACGACCCGTGTTGTTCCAACACGACCCGTGTTGAGCCCAGGAATGTTTCCTTTGCTCTCTGGAGACCAACACGACTCATGTTGGTCCCAGGTTCACCCATGTTGATCATATTCTTGATGTTTTACTTGTATATGATCCTTGTACTTGTAATATATGATTCTTTAGGCTTTATAATTAACTTATACTCTTGAAATATATCCAAAAATCCCCCGCTATTTCAAGGGTATATAAAACCCTTGAAATAACTTTACTTAAGGAGCTTATACCCCCGCTATTTGAGATATACCTTAACTTGTAATCACCAGAGAACCCGCAAAACATATGCCTAATGAAAAGTAGATTATTCTTTGAACTTTTCAATTAGTGTATATGAGCCAAACTTGAATCCAAATCACAAAGTAGACATAGCTTTGAACTTTGGATTTATATTGACCAACTATACTCATAACACACATACATTTTAAATCTTGAGTGTAAATACCTTGACACTATTATCCGGCCTTGTGTCCTTATCCTTCATAAGTGTTTCGGAACATTAGCTCATAGCTCCTTTATGCGGCCAAACATTACACTTATATAGGTAGACTTTGTAATTATAGCTTTGAACTTTGGATTTATATTGACCAACTATACTCATAACACACATACATTTTAAATCTTGAGTGTAAATACCTTGACACTATTATCCGGCCTTGTGTCCTTATCCTTCATAAGTGTTTCGGAACATTAGCTCATAGCTCCTTTATGCGGCCAAACATTACACTTATATAGGTAGACTTTGTAATTATAGCTTTGAACTTTGGATTTATATTGACCAACTATACTCATAACACACATACATTTTAAATCTTGAGTGTAAATACCTTGACACTATTATCCGGCCTTGTGTCCTTATCCTTCATAAGTATTTCGGAACTTTAGCTCATAGCTCCTTTATGCGGCCAAACATTACACTTATATTGGTAGAGTTTGTAATTATAGCCTTGAACTTTGGATTTATATTGACCAACTATACTCATAACACACATACATTTTAAATCTTGAGTGTAAATATCTTGACACTATTATCCGGCCTTGTGTCCTTATTCTTCATAAGTGTTTCGGAACTTTAGCTCATAGTTCCTTTATGCGGCCAAACATTACACTTATATAGGTAGACTTTGTAATTATATCACCCCTGTAATTAGGCTTTCTAGAAAGTCCATTAAGAGTATTACTACTCAACCTCTTATCATTACAGATTTCTAAGCATCACTTGACCTTGGGATAAAAACGATGCTTCCTACTAGTTTAAGCAACTTCGTACTCATTTGAACTTTAGAAATTGGTGGTATTCCAATTCGTAAAGTTGAGTCTTTGTTGAAATTAGTAGTTCTTTGAGCTACAACCCATCCCTATTGAAGTACTTATTATCAAATCTTTAGTCAATCCTTTGGTTAAAGAATCGACTATATTTCTTTTGATATGACATAACTTAAAGTCACTACTCCATCCCTTATAAGTTGATGTACATAAGCATGTCTTAAACCAATGTGCCTTGACTTGCCATTGTAGACATGACTATATGCAATATCAAGAGTGAACTTACTATCACAATGAATTGAGATAGGAGCCATTAGCTTCTACCAAACCAGTATTTCTAATAATAAGTTCCTCAACCATTCTGCTTCCTTACAAGCAGCATATAATGCTACTAATTCCGAAGACATAGTGGAATCCGCTATGTTAGCTGGTTTCTTAGAACCCCAAGAAACCGCTCCACCTCCTAATAGGAACACCCATCCCCTGGTAGAGGAGAAATCCCCTTTATTTATCCAACTCGCATCCGAGTATCCTTCTAATACCGAAGGTTCTCCCTTATAGGTGAGTTGATAATTTTTAGTACCATCTAAATATCTTAATACTCTCTGAATTGTAAACCAATGCATATTACTCGGATTACTTGTAAACCTACTTAACATTCCAATTGCATAAGCAATATCTGGCCTTGTACTTGTCATAGCATACATGAGACTTCCTATCAACTTAGCATACTCAAGTTGATTAACCGGAGAACCAAAATTTTTCTCTAATTTCTTATTTGAGTCATAAGGTGTCACTGCCGGATATATCAAAAAATTACTTAGAGGTACCCTAACTTTTGAAGAAACAATTTTTTGGTACCCTAACTTTTCAAAACTAATTTTGGGGTACCTTTACTTTTAGGATTAGAAATTACTAGGTGAATTTCCGGCGAAACTCCGATTGATTCAAATCATTTTCGTCCACAAAAACAAAGGGCCTTTTCGTCCACAAAAACACTTAATCAATTTCCCGCCTAAAACCCATCGGTGAATTCAAATCATTGGCCGGAAATTCACCTAATTATTTCTAATTATAAAAGTTATGGTACCCCAAAATTACTTTTTAAAAGTTGGGATACCAGAAAAACATTTCACCAAAAATTAGGGTACCCCTTAGTAATTTTTTGCGGATATATTTTATCACCTCAAAACTTATTCAATATTTTCTCAATGTAATGCTCTTGAGATAAACTTATTCTATCATTATTTCTAATGATCTTAATACCAAGTATTACATCCGCTTCACTCATGTCCTTCATAGAGAACTTTGAGGATAGAAATTCTTTGGTCTTATTAACTTGTTCCATGTCGGTCCCAAAGATCAACATGTCATCAACGTATAAGCATATAATCACCCCTTTTCCATTCTCAAATTTAGAGTATATGCACTTATCCGATTCATTGATCTTATATCCACTTAAAAACACTACCTCATTAAACTTTTGATGTCATTGCTTAGGTGTTTGCTTAAGTCCATATAAGGACCTTATAAGTTTACAAACTTTCTTCTCTTGACCTTCAACAACAAACGTTTCGGGTTGTTCCATATACATCTCCTCTTCTAGTTCTCCATTTAAGAATGTCGTTTTGACATCCATTTGATGGATAACTAGCTTATGGATAGTAGCTAAAGCCAACAATACACGTATTGAGGCTATCCTAGCCATCGGTGTATATGTATCAAAGTAGTCAATACCATACTTTTGAGTAAAGCCCCTTACTACCAATCGGGCTTTATACCTCTCAACGGTACCATCTACTTTCCTTTTCCTTTTAAAAATCCACTTAGAGGTAATTAGTTTACTTCTCGGAGGAAGATCAACCAATATCCAAACATTGTTTTCCATAATAGAATCAATCTCATCTTGTACCGCTTCTTTCCACAAAGAAGCATCATGAGATTGCATAGCTTCTTTAAAAGTTTTAGGATTCTTATCTATGTTGTACATACATAGGGTCTCACTTTCAATTGAGTCCCTTAAACCTTATACTAAATAAACATAGAAGTCCGAACCAAAATCCTTTGGTTTCCTTGATCTTTTACTCCTTAATTCAATACTTTCATCTTCTTCATCATGAGTAACATCATGACTCAAAAGATAATCTTGTATGGATATACCCTCATGATTTTCATCTTGAGGTTCAATTAGAGGAACAATATCTTGAGTTATATCTTTAGGTCGAGCAATTAAAGAGAACCTAGTCTCATAAAATTGCATCTATTGATTCACTGCCAAAAAAGGGTCCTCCTTCCACGGTTAAAACAGTTTCTAGCCATGCTTATAAGCGAGGCCAAGAATCCTTGCCACGGATAAATAAGCGTGGAAGGGGAATGTGTGGGGAAACTTTTTTATCTTCTATTTTAGCTTTAACTAATAGATGGGTATATTAAAAAAATTATAATTATAATTTTTTTAAATATTCTTGAAATTAATATAATGCTATATGTACACAAATATCACTTGGCTTCAATACCAACGCGCCCAAAATTCAATATTCCTAAATGTTTCTTTTAATTTTTTTGAAATTATTTTTAAGAATAAATTAATTCCTTAATTAAACCTAGAGCCTAATTAAAAGATTATACTTTTTTGTAAAATAAATTATAATGTAAAATTGTTGTCTGCCACGCATATTATATGTGAAAATATAGGTTTGTTTGGGAGAATGTTAGAACCTCACTTAATAAGTGTGGCCAAACTCTTACAACGCGCTAGCATGCTTATATGCGTGCTTACCGTTTAACCACTCTCACTAAGCGTGGCCATTGCATATAGTAGGAATTTGCACGATTTTTCCTCTCATTTAAATAAGTGTGGGAAAATATGCGTGGAAGGATGCATATTTTCTTGTAGTGATTCCATAACGATGTTCACCGAAATGTACTCATTTGGCTCAACCACAAAAAACCTATAAGCTTTGCTATCTTAAGCATAGCCTATAGAGGCACTCAATTCCTCTTTCACCTAACTTTCTTTTCTTAGGTTCCGGGACCCTTACAATGACCCTACAACCCCAAATCTTAAAATACTTTAGACTTGGCTTTCTTTTGTTCCATAACTCATACGGGGTCTCGAATTCCCTTTGAATGGAACTCTATTCAAAATATAACAAGCCGTTAGCATGGCTTCACACCAAAATCCATTACTTAAACCGGAGTTAGACAACATAGAATTCACCATTTCTTTTAAAGTTCTATTTTTCCTTTCCGAAACCCCATTTTGTTGTGGTGTATACGGGGCGGTTGCCTCATGAACAATCCCCATTTCTTGGAAAAACGTTGGATCATAAAATTCCCCTCCCCTATCGGATCTTAAAGTCTTAATCAAGGCCTCACATTGAAGTTCACTTCTAGTTTTGTAAACTCTAAACTTTTCAAGTGTTTCATCTTTAGAACTCAAAAGATAAACTTGAGAATATCTAGAATTAGGGCTGGCAATGAGCCAAGCCGGCTCGTGAGCCCTCGTGAGCCAGCTCGGCGGGAAGCTCGATAAGCTCGGCTCGCAATAAGCTCGGCTCGCAATAAGCTCGAGGCGGCTCGAGCTCGAGCTCGTCACATAAACAAGCCAAGCTGAGCCCAAGGAAGCTCGGCTCGTGAAGCTCGTAAGGCTCGTGAAAAGGAAAAATTGGACGAAATATGTTGTGTTTGATAAAACAATTTCCGAAACAAACTTACCTTATTCACATGAATTGAAACTTGTGCTTTTGATACATCTTTTTTTTATGTGTTATAAATCCACAATCATAAATTATTTTTATTATCGCTAAAAGATTAATTTATTTTATATCCTATAATTGTTGTTTTGAATTAATTAATTTTCAATCTTATATCATTATTTGACTTTGTTATAAGTGCTTTTCTTTAGTATTCTTTATTTTAAGAGTTACTCTTTATTATCACTTTACAGGTCAACAAAGTGAATAACAATGAACAAGTATTGGCTCGTTAAAGCTCGTGAGGGCTCGCGAGCCTTGGCGAGCCAAGTCGCAAGCCTAACTTTTTAGGATCGCCAAGCTCGCGAGCCGAGCCAAGCTTGTAATGTAGCTAACGAGCCAAGCCTTGAGCATGCCAAGCTTGGGCTTGGCTCAGCTCATTGCCAACCCTATCTAGAATAATCATCAATGAATGTCACATAATACTTCTTACCACCCATAGAAGGTGTACTATGAAAATCTCCTAAATCACTATGAAATAAATCAAGCAATTTAGAAGTTCTTTTTATACTTGAGAATGAACTTTTAGTGATTTTATTAAGCATGCATGTCTTACACTTTTCTATGTCATCATTCAACTTAGGAATCAAATCAAGATTAGACATTTCTTTCAACTTTGAAAATTTCACATGACCTAATCTAGCATGCCATAGAAAAGACTTATTCAAACTTGACACATGCATATAAGCGGAAATCATGACATCTTTATTACTTTTCGCATTCAATTTAAACATCTCCCCATAAGCATATCCCTTCCCTACAAAAGTCCCACCCTTGGAAAGTACATAATTATCTCCATCATAAACTTGCATAAAACCAAACTTTCTAAGGAGATAACCGGATACAAGATTCTTACAAACTTACGGAGCTAAATACATATCATTTAAAAGCAAAGATTTACTGGAGGTGAAAACAAGTGTCACTTGCTCAATGCCTTCAACTTTCACTGGATGATTATTGCCTATGTTGTGTTTCACACCATCATCCGCCGGTTTGAGAGTCTTGAATAAACTCTTGTCAATGCAAACATGCCTTGACGCACCCGAATCTATATACCAATCATTACAACCAATGGGTACCTTGTTAATATGATCCTTAATCATGGCTACAAAGGAATTGGTTTCCTTCTCCTTAATCTTGCCCTTAGATGTATCTTTGTTCAAAAGACCATGCTTCTTTTTCCATTGGTAACACTCTCTCTTTGTGTGCCCCGGTTTGCCACATTCCCAACAAACTTGCTTATGCTTTTGAATTCCTTTACTAGATTTGTTGTGGCTCTTGTTCTTATTCTTGTTTCCCTTATTCTCTTGAACCATATGGACCTTAGATTACTCTTTGGAACCTTGTAGGCGTAACTCCTCTTCAATTCGAAGATGGTTAGCCAAACCTTCAAGAGACATAGCATCTTTCCGGTGCATGAGAGTTCTTTTAGTGTCATTCCAAGAAGAAGGTAGCTTGTCAATAATAGAGGATACGATTATAGATTCATCCATGTTCAAATTGTGTTGCTTGAAGTTACTCAAAATACGTTGAATCTCATGGAATTGATCTAGAATTTTCATACTATCATCTTTCTTAAATTTCATTAATTGACTAACAAGAAAATTCTTACTTGACGCATTTTTCGACATGTACTTAGCTTCAAGCATCTTCCAAAGCTTCTTTGCCGTCTCCACATGTTGATAGACATCGAAGAGGGTGTCGCTCATCCCGTTGAGAATGCATCCTCTACAAATGTAGTCGTCAGTGGCTTGGCAATGTCTCCTATTTATAGGAGACTTCCACACCTAATCCAACCCTAATCACAACCCTTAGTCAAAGGTGTAATTAAGGTCCTTAATGGAGAATCAAGACCTTGACCTGGTCATGATAATTCTGTTGGATCTTAATATGAGCTTTAATATTGATATTATAAACTTAATACTCAAGATTATACAACCGTTAATATTAAAAACACATTCTGGGTTCCAACACGGTCCGTGTTGGATTAACACAGTCCGTGTTGATGCAACACGGTGCATGTTGCTTCAACACGACCCGTGTTGAGCCCATAATCATTTTTCCTGCTTTCTGGAGACCAACACAAACCGTGTTGGTCTCTTATGAACTCGTGTTGATCATATTCTTGATGTTTATCTTACATATGATCCTTATACCTGTTCCACACGATTCCTTATGCTATATAAAATTCTTATACTCTTGAAATAATTCCAAAAATCCCCCGCTATTTCAAGAGTATGTAAAACCCTTGAAATAACTTTACTTTAAGGATTTAACACCCCCGCCATTTGAGATATACCTTAACTTGTAATCACCCAAGAAACCCACAAACATATGCATAATGAAAAGTAGATTGTTCTTTGAACTTTTCACTTAGTATATACAAGCCAAAATTGAATCCAAATCACAAAGTAGACATGTCTTTGAACTTTGGATTTATATTGATCAACTATACTCCTAATACACATACATTTGTTTTTAAATCTTAAGTACTAAAACTTTTACACTATTATCCGTATCCTTAGTAAGTGTTTCGGAACTTTAGCCCATAGTTCTTTTATGCGGCCACACATTACACTTACATAGGTAGAATTTGTAATTATACCACCCCTATAATTAGGTTTCCACAAAGTCCATTAAGAGTATTACTACTCAACCTCTTATCACTACAGATTTCTAAGCATCACTTAACATCAGATGTATAAAATGGATGCTTCCTACTACTTTAGACAACTCCGTACTCATTTGAACTTTAGAAATTGGTGGTATTCCAATTCGTAAAGTTGAGTCATTGTTGTGAAGTAGTAGATATTTAGGTTACTTAACCCATCTCTAACAACAAGGACCACTAGATATATATTATATCTTTACCATAATATGAATAAACCTTCATATTATTTTTGGATATAATCACACTATACCATGTGTAAACTTAATATGAATCCTCTTATATGCTTATCATCCAAAAAAAACCATGGATATAAGGCTCTAACTTGTGAATAAAATAACCTCATACGTAATAAACCACATAACTTTTGATTCATATGGAAATCGAATTTCTAACTTATATGTAATTACACCATTACATCTCAATCTTTTGCTACATATACTTGAACTTATAACATTAACTCATTGAATAAACAATGGTTTCATAATTATGAATGATTATATTGTAAAGTATACTACCAAGTATATGATTAAACCATCACATTATCTTGGTTGTATTCTCTTCTTTTATATTTAAGTCTACCCTTCAAAGCATATAGCTATGAAGACTTAAACATAATGCTCAAACTTTGTCATTTCTAAATCCATTGATAAATATATATATCATCATGAATTTAGAATAATCAAATGTACGAAAAATAGTACACTTCTTATGTAGCAAATAAACTTGATATATGCATACTCAACTTATGCAAACAACATAGACCATTCTCAATCATGATTATCCAGAAACTTCATAAATTAAACTTTATGAACTTGTATAAGCTCAAAGAATAACCATTTCCATAATCATGAACTACAGTCTATCGCAAGTATACATAATTCCTTATGTATAAAAATATTTCCTCATATTCTACTACATGCTCTTATAAACTTGAAAAGTTAACAGGACAAACATGTATTCAACTTATATTTATGAATACACTAAAACACATGAGTAATCATGATCAATCTTATACTTATCTAATCATGTTTGAAGCTTTATATGCCATTACTAAATGAATACAAATATGTAAACATATACATATTGACACATAAACCATACAAAAGTATGAAATCTTCTCATATATCTTATGCAATCCATTCACTTATTTCGTAATCTTATAGTGAACTTGCACTTAATAAACTCTTATCATATTAAAATATGATACAATAACATGAGAAGCTTACAACAATCAAACATGTAGATAAACTTGTATCCATGTTACTTATGAATAACTTACATTGCCTAAGAACATAGTAGCAAGTAAATGACTTAGTAAAATTGGTTATACTTAAGTTTACTAGCATGATCAAACTTATAAACATAATATTAAGTGAATAAAAATCCACTCTTGTCAGGAATAAAGCATGTTCTTATCTACTTGTATTTCCATGAATAAAAAGAAATTAACAACTTATGATTCTACACACTCATATAATCGCATGAATCAATTTTGCACTTAGGAAAGACAAGCAAAATTGACTTAAACACTTATAGGATCAAGTGATTATTCTTAAACTTGTCATGTCATAAACAATCATAGAGTTAAATACTTATTTTAATCAAACAACCAAAACTTAGGTCCTCTTGGCATGCTTGAATAAATCATAAAACTCTATAAGCATTCATAAACATGAATCACATGACAAGACACTTGTAAATATGCATGAAAGTCAATACTTAAATTAATTTCATACTTGACATAGTACAAAGACTTAAAAAAACATATGAAATTTCCTTTGCATATTAGCTAAGAAAATTACCCATAGCTAAGAAAATTTGCCAAATAATCTTGTAGGTTCAACTTGTTAGAAATAATCATGAGTCTTTACTTAGGCAACATCTTATAAGCATAGAAAGTTTTCTTATCAACTTTATACATATTATGAATTCAGATACTTGAATCCATATTATATATACTTAAATAATATTTTGAAATAGCCTAGACAACTTGTATATATGTACCTTATATTTATACATACCATTAATCATATAAACATGATTAATCATTTGTCTTTCTTACTAACTTGTGTACTCTTATATTTCCAATAGCTAGGAAATTATATTAGACATTTACAAACTTAATTGTACAAAATAAATCACATATGATTTCTCATATATAATTACTTATATGGCTTCTTGTACATAAACTTGCTATTTCATCTTAATAACCACATAATGTTGCCAATAACTTATCCACATATATAATCACATATATATGTACTTGTAAAATAATGATAATAATAACTTATTAGGCTTTTCTTATTACAATACTTATAAGCATAATAAAAATATTATTCATGTTATAAATTTGAACCTTAATGCACACATAAGTTATAGTGGATTTCTTAAGACAATAAACAAGCCACTTGTATGCATTCAAATAATTCTCATAAAAATTAAACTTATATGCATAGCCTATCTTAATAATCAAATTCATACTTGACTTTCAATTGCATAAACTCATTATAATAATAGAATCATAAACTTGAGATAACCAAATAGAATTTCATGGCAACTTATAAATTAAAAACATAATGCTTATGCCAATACTTATATTCTATTTTCATGCTTCAAACTTAAACATAAAATTAACTTGTTAATCATGCTATTAAACAATACTTGAATAACAATAGGCAAAACAATAAGCATGAAATCACTCATACCTATCACTTATAAGCATGGAACAAATTTTCAATCATGATATTAATAAAAAGGTCTAATCAACTTGTACTCATCCTTCATATTCATATCAAAACAATAGGCGAAATAAACTTAATTATACTTTGAATATGTGAATAAACATGAAAAAATTCATATTATAAGAAGCAAATTATAATCTTGCCACAATGAATTTCCACATTAAACACCTTAAAAACTTGTAACTTAAAACATCCAACCAAAGAATCTTTTAATGACAATAACATCATCCTTACTACTAGTATGAAACTTCCATATAACTTAATATCATAGCCCACTTAAATTATATCACTAAATAAACTTTGTAACTTATGTAGGTGTTCAATGGTGCACTTAATAATATAAATAAATAAATACTTATTTTGACTTTTTCTTGTACCATCCTTCCACAACTACCTTAACATGGAATTTCAATAATCTTATCCTTAATGGCGATTCTTATAAACCAATTAAACATATCAAAGGTAATAAATCATATTCATTGGTATTAACTTGATAATATTAAGAGGCAACTTAAACATGGTCAATGCACATGCATACAACCCCTAAATAAACAACTTAATAACCTTTGACCTCCTTGTAAATGACTTGTTGTTACCTTGCCCTTAATCCATGTAAACCTCATTGCATAATCACGCAACAATTCCCATCATGAACATCAAGATCTTGTACTTGTATTGCCACTCTTGTGTATCAATTTCTCATCTATACTAAACATATATAGATAAACAAATGATTAATAAACTTTTAATCATTAAACTTTCTCAATAAAACTTAATAAACTTATATAAAAAATTGATACTAATAAACTTGTAAAATATAAACTTATCTTTGTAATCCCTCTTGAATCTTGGAAGTCATCTCTTAGCCACCTCCAATCTTGTCTCGTAAAATAGTTTTTAAGATTGTTGGAAAAATAATGTTTGACCGACATGAATCTTCATCATCTTCTCTTGGTATCTTGATCTTCTAGTGGTACATGTGACAAGACGTAGATTGAACTTAATAACCAAATTGTTAACTTGTTTGGATAACGCTAAGAGTCGTGGCCTAGTACTCACTTTCCTTAAGAACTATTTACTGTATCGCAAATTTTCAAAGGGATAAAACTTAGCTCTTTACGCGCTCAAGACATAGGTTTCTCACTTGATTCTCTCAAGTACAGCTGCAGTCTATACTTGAGAGGATGTGATTATAAGAAGAAAGAAATGATGCTTGTGATGCTCTCAAATGGCTTGTGAATGTCTCCTATTTATAGGAGACTTCCACACCTAATCCAACCCTAATCACACTCCTTAGTCAAAGGTGTAATTAAAGTCCTTAATGGAGAATCAAGACCTTGACTTGGTCATGATAATATAGCTGTTGGATCTTAATACCGAGCTTTAATATTGATATTATAAACTTAATACTCAAGATTATACAGTCGTTAGTATTAACTTATTATATAGGCTATATAATTAACTTATACTCTTGAAATATATCCAACATTCTCTTGATAAGCTTCATTATCATCTTCATTTGCTTGACCCTCAACTCTATCGAGAGCTGGCTCATAGGAATCTCAAGGTTGCACCTTCACCATAACACGCCAACCTTTTTTACTAATATCATTCACATAAAAAACGTATGATGATTGAGCTGCCAGCACAAAAGGATCATCAATTTTGAGAAGACGTGAAGAATTTACACTCACAAATCCAAACTTATTGACCTTAACTCCCCTTTTTGGATCTATATCCCACCAATTACACTGAAAGAATACAACCTCATTACACCCCATGTACTCTAAAGTAAACACCTCTGTGAATACCCCATAGTAGTCTATATTAGCTCCTCCATCCCCATCATTACGAACCACTAAAGCTCCCTATTTTGTGTCTTTGCACTAGTATCTCTACTCAGTGTGTGAAATTTATAACCATTAGTAACACAACCGCTAAAACTCTTCACATATGGAGTAGGCCCTTGAGCCAATGATAATAATTCATTTCCATTGGGACATGCTCCTTTTTGGTCCAACTCCTCTACCTATGTGATTACAAAGGAAAAATATATATAAGACATCCAATAGATCACACCAAAAGGAAATGAAAACACTTTATATCCAGTAATTAGCAACTCACTTTAACCTTAAACCACTTGACAAAGTGATCATTCTTTTCATCTTGGGTCATTTCCATCGAATCATTCTCCAACATAAAGTCATGTTCTCTAAGGAATTAAAAACATTAGTATTTCATTTGATACTTATAATATGTATGAAATACATATAAAAGATGTAACTTACTCTATAAAACGTAGAACTTCGGGCAATTCATGAAAGCATACATACGGGCTTTATCTTTTTCACGCTCATCCATATCCAACAGTTTCGGAGCTCCAAGTAGCCTACTAGGTGTAGACACCGGATTTTGTCACATAGATATATAGCATGACTAAATATAACGAAGAAAAAATAAAGGAGAAGTCGGTTGATACACTAGATTTTAGCATAGTCTTTCATACACTTTTAATGTAATTTTTATTATTTCTTTTTATGTATATTTAGTTAGAAAGTTAGGAAATTAGAAAATAAGGAAAGTCAAGCCATGCAAGTCACATCCCAAGAGGTCCAGGGATCGAATCCTCACAAAAGCACTCAAAGACACTCTCAAAAGCTAAATAATATATGCTCTCTCCGTCCAGTGTGAAGGGCAGCTTCCCTAGGCAGATTGGCTTCACACTCCACCGTCCATACATGCATGCATATGTATCTCTACTCTCTCGTTCTACTATAAATACCTCCTCTCTTGAAGCTAAACTCACTCATCAAATCATCCTTTCTCCCTCTTTACTCAATCATCACTACATCTCATTCTCACACACTCACCAATTCACTCTCAATTCTCTTATAATCCATCTCCCTAATCTCCACTTCTTATATTTTCATATTTATCTCTCTTATCATCCTAGTCTATCATCTTTCTTATCACCATTATCTTCCTCATTCTTCCATCACAAAAAAGCCTAAACACATATCCTATTCTATCCATCCAAAACTCCACAAAAAACCCTAGCCTAAACACATCCTAAAAACTACAAAAAGAGCTTTATTATTCCCCTCTTATCACCGCTTTTCTCATCATATTTTCACCACCTTTTTCTATCATTATCTTGGCACTTGGAGAGGAAAGTTTCAAGGTATCAAAGTGGATTCATCAAGCATTCAAAGGCTAGGCAATGGCTTTTTCCCACAAAGTAGCAATGTAAGCTCTTAAGTGTTCTTCTTTTCTTGTAAATAAGTGTATATTTATACTTATTTTATCTTATATATTCCATTCTTGTTGCATGATTCAATGAAGTAATTTTATAAAGTATTCCTTCAATTCCCTTCCAAACCTTATTAAAAGCACATTCTTACACTTTTAGTAGAGTCTTTCCTTTTGTGAGAGGCGAACTCTTAAAGTTTACTTTTCGAGTTTGTAACCTTACCCCCGAATCCATTCTTGGGTTTCGCAGGCGGAGTCTTTCTTTCTTTCTTTTGGTTTTGTCTTGGCTTTTCCCTTAAAAAGTCGGGTGGCGACTCCCATTTCGAACTAAAACACATCGAGGATTGCATAAACTATGGTTTTACAATGTATCGATGCAACTTTATGGTTTTTCTTTCTCATATTTCTAAATGATATTTGCATAAACTACTTTCTTCCGAGCCTAACATTTAAATGAGCAAATTGGGTTTAATTTAGAAGAGTTTGGAACAAGTGGATGTTCACTCTTAAAGATTTAATTCAATGACTCATAAAATTTACAAGTAAAGGGAAAGTAATTTTACAAAATATTATTCATGAAATACAAGTTTGATTTCCTTAAAGAGTTTTCAAAGGTTAAACCCCAACACAAATCACCGAACCACACCCCCAATCCTAACATGGACGTTCGGAAGCCCGAACGGCGAGGAAAAATGTCCACATGATTTTTTGGCGACTCCACTGGGGAGTTTTTCTTAAAGTGGGTAAAACTTGAAAAAAGTTTAGTGTGCTTTAAAACTTTTAGAAGGAAAATGAATTTTCACTTTATATTATTAAGTCATTCTTTTTTAGGCATAATGCATTGCATATACCGGGGCACTCCCTTGACGTGTAATATGTCGTAGGAGCACATAAATCGGCGGTATTAGGTTTTTTCTCTTTAAACCACAAAAATAACCCATGGGATGCCGGACCGGCCATACTCAAATGGGGCACTTACACCGAGAGAGCCTTGGTCACCACATCCGCTCATACATCACTCTACGAGGTCTCCACTCGAGCCTCCAAGAGCAACACCCCTCACATTCAAGTTGCCTTTACAACAAGAATGCACCGGGGCGAGTACATGAGTCGCTAAACCTTATCCAGCCAATAAACCCTTTTGTACATAGAGCCTTGGTTTAGGATACCCCTTGTTCATATGTATGCTATGTGCTACGTGTTTAAATTCGTTATAAAAGAGTCGAACCAAGTTTAGAAGCGTTGTTCTAGTCCATATAGTAGTCGTTGAGCTGAGAAGAATCATGTTTACCAACTAAGAAGTTCAGCCTTAAAAGTTATGGTTAACCTAGTGGTCAGGCCCATTTATCTATAAAGGTTGATTATCTTGGTTCATAAAGTAAACTCAACTCACCTTTGATGATAATATGGCCCTTTACGACATTTTCTTAACAAAGGTCCAATAAACCTGATTAAAGTTAAAAGCAAAGCTAGTGGGTAAAGTCTTAGACTGCATAATAATCACCGGGCTAGAGTAAATTAATTTATCGAGTTAATTATCGAATTTGTCACACTTATGGCCGGCCCATTGTTAGGTCTAACCATATCAGATTTGGTAATTAAGTACATAAATCAATTATAAGTCACTCGTTGTTGGTTTTATTCAATCCTTTATGATACCTGCTTTCCGGTAATTAAATAGAAAAAAACGGAATAGAAAGAAGGGTTGTCGGTCCTGTTAATCATTATTTTAGTCCGCATGGCAGTCAACATGGCTCGAGTTAAGTCTGAGTCGGTAGCCAAAATTACAAATTCTCCTTGAAACAGTCGGCTTGTGGATGGGCCCCATCCAAATTGAGAAACACTAATTTGTGCTCCTTGACTTAGGCTTGATTTGCCATGTTTGACTTTATTCGGCCTATTGTAATGATTGGTGGTCCTTAGGTCTAAAAAAATCTGACTAATAAATCAAACAAAGTTAGTGGATAAAGTTTTAGACTACATAACAATCACCAACCTCGAGTAAATTAATTTATCGAATTAATTATTGAATCCATCATATTTATGGTTAGCCCATGGTTAGGCCCAACCATATTGGATTTTACAATTAAGTCCATAAACTAATTACAACTCGCCTATTGTTGGTTTTATGCAGTTCTTTACGATATCCACTTTCCTAAACAAATAGGATAAAAAAAATATCTAGAAAGAGTAGACTGTCAGTCCTGTTGATCATTATTCTAGCCCGCGTAATAGTCTCAAGGTTAGAGAAGATAAAATGGTAAACTGGATTTTTATGTCTAAACAAAATCCATGGTCGGCCCGTTGGTAAGCCCATCCATGTTGGATTTAACAATTAAGTTTGTAAGTCTGTTTTAACTCACCTTTTGATGGCTTTATTCGGTCCTTTATGACATTCACTTTCCTTGAGTTAAATAAATAAATATGTTGGGTCTTAAATGAAAAAAAGTGTGTAAATAGAAGTTAGGCTGTCAGTGTGTCGAGCATTATTCTAGTACGCATAATAGCCAACATAGCTTGAGTTGACACAAGTTTGTTAGTTCAAGTGACAGATTCTCCTTAAAATGGTCGGTTTGTGGTTTGAGCCCATCCGAATTGAGAAATACTCACTTGCGCTTTCCAGCTTATGCTAGCTCGCTATGTTTGACTTTATCCGGCCCTTTATAATGCTCTTGTTGTAAAAAAGTGTTGTGGTTTGTCTCCGAATTGTATAGAGGTTAGGCGTCCCTGAGTCAGTAAATAGGTGTCTTATACGTTAGGAGGTATCATATATGGTCTAGTAAACCCAAGTTATGGCTAAGTCTTTGTTTTAAAGTCTGCATGTAAGTGTCTTACATTCTTTTAAGGGGTCTTATATAGGTGTATAGGGCATGCAAACCCAGGTCATGGGTGAGTCTTTGTTTTAGTGTCTGAATGTAAGTGTCTTGCATTCTTTACAGAGTTTCATGTAATGGTCTAGGATGAGTCTTTGTGTTAACGTCTGCATGTAAGTGTCTTGCATTCTTTAGAAAGTTTCATGTAAAGGTCTAGGATGAGTCTTTGTGTTAGCGTTTGCATGTAAATGTCTTTCAGCCTTTAAGAAGTTTTCATATGAGGTCTAGGTCATAGGCGAGCCTTTTCTTGAGTCCACATGCGTCTGTCTTTTTTAGAAAGTTCCATGTATACCCAGGTCATGGGTAAGTCCTTGAGTCATTGTGTAAGTGTCTTTCATTTTTTAGGAAGCCACATATAGGGGTTAGGTCCTGCAAATCATAAGTGAGTCGTTGAGTCATTTCTCGGGTTAACACGTAAGGGTCTTTCAGACATTAGAGAGTCGCATGTAAGGTCCGTGCCATAGGTGAATCTTTTCTTAAGTCAATGTGAGTCTTTCATTTTTTTAGAAAGTCCAAGGTAAAACCCATGCCATGGGTAGGTTGTTAGGTCGTTTCTGGAGTCTGCAAGTAAGTGTCTTTGTTCCTTAGAAAATCTCATATAGGGTCTAAGTCATGAGTAGGTTCTTTCCTAAGTCAGCAAGTGTCTTCCACTTTAAGGTTGTCAATGGCAAACCCATGTCATGGGTGTGTCTTTTTCTAGAGTTAGCATATAAGTGTTTTTCTTATTGTAGAAATTCTAGTATAAGGTCTAAGTTATGGGTAAGTATGTGTCTAGAATCGTCCTGTAGATACCTGTCTTTTGTTTAAGAAATCCAGCATACACCCATGTTATGGGTGAGTCTTTTTTCGTGTTGGCATATAATGTGAGTGTCTCTCATTCTTTAGGAAGTCTAATGTAGGTCCATGTCATGGGTTAGTCTTTAAGGGTCAACATGTAGGCATTAGCATTTTAGGAAGTCTCATATAGATTTTAGGACATGAAGACCCATGTCATGCCAAGTCTTTTTCTTAAGTCGGCATATAGAAGTCCTGCACATAGAAGTCTTGCATCCTAAGAAGTCCCATGTAGGTCAATTAGCATAGTCAAACCCATGTCCTGGGGGAGTCTCTCTCGAGTCAGCATATAAGCATCTTTCATTTTTAGGAAATCCCATATAGGTCATTTAGATCATACATGCATTAGGATGGGTTTTTCTTCATTTGCCTAGTGTCAAATCAAGGTCAAGGCCAGAGCCAACAATAAAGGGAATTTTGGGATGACGTGAAATTCTGCAATTACAATAGATCCGGGGACATGACACAGAGAATTGTTGGACTTTGAAGAATAAGATTGAGGATATGATTCATTTAGGGAAAACTGCTTCTACCAAAAGCAGCACAAAGGGCCAGATAGAGCATGGATTCCCTACACGAAGACAGGGAGAGCACATCATCAAGGGAGTTTTAGAGTTAGCTACATTCCTGATGTCCAGCATTCACTTTTGGAGTCTGTTAGAAGTTGAGAGTCAGTTCTTAATTCATTCCTTGAATTCAATTGCTCTTGTTGCTATTTGTTCAAATAGAATGTTGTGCTTGTGCTTCTGATTTGAGTTGAAAAGTTCTTTCGTCCATTCACCATCCTTACAAACTAAGTCTGGCAAACTCACCTTCTCTTATCCTTCCATTTTTTTCTTACACTTCGTTCCCATCCTTTATTTTCTTAAATCCAGGGTTAGAGAGATAAAGGGAGAGATTCAAAAAAATAGAATTAAAGAAAAAAGAGTGAAAAACTATAGAGTGGCCGGTTTGAAAACCTCATTGAGGCAAATCGGGCAAAAGGAGAGATTAAAATTGATGAGAGAAGTAAGCCTGCATTCCCATCCAGCAAGCTAGCATAAGGAGAGAGTGTTGTCAGGAAAGACCAAGTCCCATAATCTCCCTAAAGTGAACACTCCTCGTCAGAAATCCGCAGCTTAACCAAATGTGCCGAGGACAGGGGGTTTCCGCCCAGCCTTCATTTCACCAACCACATTACCCTCGTCTTTTCTTCCAATCTCGACCTACCACTTATTACCTATCATTTATATTTCTGGCCTTTTCCATTAAACCTCAACCTTTTCAAAACCCATTCATTCATTAAACCAAAAGGTGTGTTATGACCAAGGACAATAGGAGGCAATCCATGAAGAAGAAGTTCGAAAACCGAAAGCAAAAAAAGGAGGATGAAAGCAAGAAAAAAAGAGAGCAAAAAAAAAAAAGAAAAAAAATGAGAGAAAGCAAAAGGAAAAAAGAGAAGGAAATGGAGGAAAAGAAACAAAATAAATAAATAAAAGAAGAAAAGAGGGGAGAATAAGAAACTAGAAGGTTGAAATAAAGGGTCATGCACACCAGAGAAATAATCCCTTCCTAAACCTTCACCTCATCATCCATACACCTCATCATACCTTTCAGCCTTCAATAACCTTCATACGCCTTCAATAACCATCCATAACCTGCCTTCATAACCATCTTTTCGAACCGTTACGCCTTCCTCGAGTCACTACCCTTTCAAAGTTGCGCTTAAAGAACTACGACTGGCATGATTCCACCTTGGATACGTAGGAAAACCTCTTCGAGGCCCGGCCCAATACCTTTTCACTTTAGAAAGTGTTGTCGTTGAATAAAATGGTCCTTGAGAGAATAAAAAGCTAGTCTGTAAACCCACTTGGGCGAGCTAGACAAAAGGAGAGGAAACCCTGGATTTCTATCACCATCATTAACCCTCCATTTTCCATTTTCCTTCTGTTAGACTTGAACAT
The DNA here is from genome assembly GCA_029582165.1 of Portulaca oleracea. Lineage (NCBI taxonomy): Eukaryota > Viridiplantae > Streptophyta > Magnoliopsida > Caryophyllales > Portulacaceae > Portulaca > Portulaca oleracea. The sequence goes on along the minus strand of CM055886.1, from coordinate 19,727,157 downwards.
CATTCCATCAACCATGTTCCAGCCTTTTCCCAAGAGATGATGTCCGCCCCATTTGACCATCTCTTCACCCTTTCAAGACACCATCGTCCCTAAGTGTCTCTTTATCCCCACCTTTTCTCAAGAGATGATGTTTATCCCATTTGACCATCTCTCCTTCCTTTTTAAGGCACATTCGTTCTTAAATGTCTCAGCATCCCACTCATTAATAATACCCCTTCATCATCTTTTTCACCAAACACTTTCTAGCTAACCTTTTTAGCATTTTCATCTCATCTCACCCTTTTAAGGACTTTTTTCAACTCGATCATTAATGTAAGTATGAGGCTCTGTTCTTAATGCCCACTCTCAACATATATGAGTGTGTCTCATTTCTCAACAAGAGCAAAAGCGGTCCACATCATATCAGCAGCTAACTAGCTACATATGTAATCATGAATAGACTCGGAGATAAGCTACTCTAAACTGGGGGCTCGCGCGACCCTTGTAACATCATTCAAGACATTTATCGGAGAAAGCTTCTAAGAGGGACACCTACTCCCTATTCTTCAAGGTCCTGGATCTTCATTCTCATTGACGTCCTAGTAGTCTAAAAAAAAAAACAGAGAGAGGAAAAAAAAGAAAATAAAATAAAATAAAAAAGGAAAAGAAAAAAAAAAGAAAAAGAAAAAGAGAGGCTGACTTGAAAACCCTTTGGGAGAGTTAGGCAAAAGGAGAGATCGACACTAGTGACTAAGGACATACCTCCATCGGTGCAGCATAGGAAGCAATACCTCCTTCTATTCCATGGTCTCTATACATCGCATCGTTAGTTCACCAAACTGGGGACTTGCAAATCCCCAAGTTGATCCTCAAAGCAGGACAGTATCGTCGAGAGTCTACGCCAAACCGGGGGCTTGTCATACATCATCATAGATTTGCAAGCAATTGAGGTCATCTACGTGAGCATCCAAGAAGCACATCCTTCAGGCCTAGCACCTTCGTCATTTTTCCTTGTCCCCTGGAGCGAGATGTTCCTCATTCTGAATTTTCCTGAAATTCCCGACAAGTGGCCTTGATCCTTATGACATCATTGTCTTATGAAGGCATTGTCCTAGAAAGTTGTTGTTTAAATAAAGAGTCGGGGGGTTACCTGCATATAGAATTGCATGTTTAGAATCATAAAGCGTCATGTGTACGTTCCGTCTAAGCATAACAGGTTTGTATTGCATCCATAAGTCATGTTAAGTCACATAGAGTCAGTCTGTCATGCATAAAGTCAGTAGTCGTGTATAAATGCATAAGTGCATAAATACTTGTGTAAAAAAAAATGCATTGTTTGTGTAAGAGTCTAGTAGACTAGCTGCATGCATACCTGCATATCGAAAAAAAAAAAAAAGCAAAGAAGCGCCACATCGCGGCTCCAGAACGCAACACTGGGGGCTTGTTAAGCCCGTAGGCCATCTCATTCAGATCGTTCAACATGATTTCTTATCACTAAGAGTAAGATTGGAGCAACCTCTAATCCATTTATAGCAAGTTAAGCTAGCCTCCAATCAAGTCATAAATCGACTGTCTCACACGAAGGACAGAATCTTCATCATCTGCCAGACACGAATGGCGATTGTCTGACACGAAGGATTGAATCTTCACATCCGCCAGACATGAATGGCGATTGTCCGACATGAAGGACAAAATTAATCTTCCTCTGCCAGACACGATTGGCGACTGTCCGACACGAAGGAAAGAATCTTCATCATTTGACAGACACGAATGGTGATTGTCCGACACGAAGGACAGAATCTTCATCATCCGCTAGACACGAATGGCGATTGTCCAACACGAAAGACAACATCCTCTTCAGCTAAACACGAATGGCACCTATCCAACACGAAGGAGAGATTCTTCACATGACTGATACGGATCGGCGACTGAGCGAAATTCAAGAATCCATGTTCCCCCAATGGAATTCCAAACTCATGCAACCATGAGCAAAGAATACGTTGGCGTCTATACGCTTGAAGCAAAATTTGAAGTATCACCTACTTTAAATTCAACTTAAAGTGTTAAAACAAGCAGTAGCATGCAAGTCATTTCAATGGTAACATGCTATAAAAATAAGCTTGTAGAAGAAATAAAGCACGCCGAGGAATGAGAGCGAAAGAAGCTATCACTTCTCAATAAAAGCCAAGAATACAAAAAACAAGAAAATTCAAAAAATAAGAAAAAGGCCAAGAAGGAGCTCCAATTTGTGATCACAAGAGTTCGCTTCACACAGCCACGTGTCATGCCCTCATTTGCGCAGGCTCAAGTCTGATCGACCTTGGGGCTATCTACAATAATTGTGACTAGATTTGTCTCTTGCATGGCCTACAAAAGCTGGAGCGAATGCAAAGATTCCTCTCTTGTCTCTAGTGTCCGGCCAGCCTAGGGAAAGAAGGAGCCTTTGTCTTTTCTCCATGCTTGTTGCTAAGGGCCAGAGTAAATGCAAAGATTCCTTTCTTCTCTCTAGTGTTCGGCTAGCCTAAGGAAAGGAGCCTTTGTCTTTTCTCCATGCTTGTTGCTAAGGGCCAGAGTAAATACAAAGATTCCTCTCTTCTCTCTAACGTCCGACTGGCCTAGGGAAAGAAGGAGCCTTTGTCTTTTCTCCATGTTTGTTTCCAAGAGTTCAAGCTTACACATTTTCAAGGAGGAGCATGGCTAAGTGTTCCCAATAAGGAGCGGTGGTCTTCTCAAGAATAAAGCATCAAGTTCCAAAATAAGAGCATTCTCCCAATGAACATGTTGACATAATTTGAGGAAAATAAGAGCCATTGACATCACGATCAATGAAGTCTCCAAGCATTGAATTGCCACTGAAAATCAAAATCAGAGCCACTGGTAGAGATCGGTACAGTCTCAGCAATAAGAGTCGTCAGCATCAGCTTCGACGAAGCCTCAGGAATAAGAGCCACTGACATCGCGTCCAGTGAAGTCTCATCGGCATCAAAATTGTCATCAATCGTCAAAATAAATCCAAAAGAAGGGTAGCCCATCGGCGTAAGTCCCCATCAGCATCAGGGCAATCGACATAGTTTCGATGCAGTCCCAATCATGAGCCACCGACAGAGTTTCGGTGAAGTCTCATCCACCAGGGCCATCGACATCGCGATCGGTGAAGTCCCTTGGCATTGAATTGCCATCATCATCATTATCAATGGCTTCCATCCTCGCGTCTGGTTAGTCTCGACAGTGAATTGCCATCATCATCATCATCAACATCATCATCATTATCATCAATCCTGAGCCATCGACAGAGTTTGGGTGAAGTCTCAACAACCAGGGCCATCGGCAAAGTTTCGATGCAGTCCCAATCCTGAGCCATCGGCAGAGTTTCGGTGAAGTCTCAATCCCTAGGGCCATCGACATCGCGATCGATGAAGTCCCTCGGCATTGAACATGCCAACAAATCATCAACATCAACACCGGGAAAGACTGGAATTGACACTAGGAAAGACCAGAAATCAGCATCCAAGAGCCATCGGCATCGTGCCCGGTGAAGTCTGTCCAACAAGTAGGGCGTCATTCTCGCCTGAGAACACCTATCGGCGCAAGTTCGCTGACTGCGACACAGGACTTAGCTTCCAAGTGTTAGCCCACAACTTCAAGTAGGACGCCTTCAGCGCCCGAGATCATTCCGAGTAGGATGTCATCAAATGTCCAAGATCACTTTAAGTAGGGCGTCATTCTCGCCTGAAATCAGCGCACGATACGCAAAACTCATCAACAGTAAAGTAGAGCATCATACTTGCTCGAGATCATCCCCGACAAAGGCGCATGCCGCCCACCACTGCGATGTAGGACTCAGCTTCCAAGCATTACCCCAGGCTTTGCACTCCAAAGTCATATGTCCAGGCTTTGCACTCCAAAGTCATATGACCAGGTTTTGCACTCCAAAGTCATATGTCCAGGCTTTGCACTCCAAAGTCATATCTCGACCGGTGTCCATCAAATCAAGACTACTTTGATTTTCGTCCTATCATCAGACTCAATCAAAATGGGAGCTATCTGTAGACACCGGATTTTGTCACATAAATATATAGCATGACTATATATAATGAAGCAAAAACAAAGAAGGAGAACTCGGTTGATACACTAGATTTTAGCATAGTCTTTCATACACTATTAATGTAATTTTTATTATTTCTTTTTAAGTATTATTAGTTACAAAGTTAGGAAATTAGAAAATAAGGGAAGTCAAACCATGCAAGTCACATCCCAAGAGGTCCCAAGATCGAATCCTCACAAAACACTCAAAGACACTCTCAAAAGCTAAATAATATATGCTCTCTCCGTCTAGTGTGAAGGGCAGCTTCCCTAGGCAGATTGGCTTCACACTCCACCGTCCATGCATGCATAGATGAAGCTGGTGCCTCCCCTCTGGCGTAGTGGCCGACCGGCCTACACACACCAACCACACGTGGTCAATTGACCACGTGCTGCCGTTAACTCCAAGTTCACCCCCTACTGCCTTGTTTTGTGCCTAGCCGGAGATTACTATATGTGTGCATGCATGCATATGTATCTCTACTCTCTCATTCTACTATAAATACCTCCTCTCTTGAAGCTAAACTGACTCATCAAATCATCCTTTCTCCCTCTTCACTCAATCCTCACTTCATCTCATTCTCATACACTCACCAATTCACTATCAATTCTCTTATCATCCATCTCCCTAATCTCCACTTCTTATACTTTCATATTCATCTCTCTAATCATCCTAGTCTATCATCTTTCTTATCACCATTATCTTCCTCATTCTTCCATCACAAAAAATCCTAAACATATATCCTATTCTATCCATCCAAAACTCCACAAAATACCATAGCCTAAACACATCCTAAAAACTACAAAAGGAGCCTTGTCACCCCTTTTCTTATCATCTATTCACCACCTTTTTCTATCATTATCTTGGCACTTGGAGAAGAAAGTTTCAAGCCATCAAAGAGGATTCATCAAGCATTCAAAGGCTAGGCAAGGGCTTTTTCCCATAAAGTAGCAATATAAGCTCTTAAGTGTTCTTCTTTTCTTGTAAATAAATGTATATTTGTACTTTTTTTATCTTATATATTCCATTCTTGTTACATGATTCAATGAAGTAATTTTATAAAGCATTCTTTCAATTCCCTTCCGAACCTTATTAAAAGCACATTCTTAAACTTTTAGTTGAGACTTTCCTTTTGTGAGATGCGAACTCTTAAAGTGTACTTTTCGAGTTCGTAACCTTACCCCCAAATCCATTCTTGGGTTTCGCAGGCGGAGTATTTCTTTCTTTCTTTCTTTTGGTTTTCTCTTGGCTTTTCGCTTAAAAAGTCGGGTGGCGACTCCCATTTTGAACTAAAACACATCGAGGGTTGCATAAGCTATGGTTTTACAATGTATCGATGCAACTTTAGGGTTTTTCTTTCTTATATTTCTAAATAATATTTGCATAAATTGCTTTCTTCCGAGCCTAACATTTAAATGAGCAAATTGGGTTAAATTTAGAAGAGTTTGGAACAAGTGGATGTTCACTCTTAAAGATTTGATTCAAGGGCTCATAAAATACACAAGTAAAGGGAAAGTGATTTTACGAAATACTATTCATAAAATACAAGTTTGATTTCCTTAAAGAGTTTTCAAAGGTTAAACCCCAGCACAAATCACCGAATCACAACCCCAATCCTACGTGGACGTTCGGAAGCCCGAACAACGAGGAAAAATGTCCACACTAGGATGTGAAAGGCCGTCTAATTGACACCAACGAGTAAAATCCCCTTGTGCCGGCGACCGAAGCCCCGGTGAACGGTGAACTTAGAACTTTATCATATTGTACACCACCCTCATTATATCGCCCTGAATGCTTATCATTGTCATGTAAATATCTTACACAAACAGTCATACACTCATTTGCAACATTGCCTTCAGCCATTGAACCCTCGGGACGTGCTCTATTACGAACACGTAACTTTTGGTCATAGAGGCGTTGCTCCCCAGAATACATCCAACGAAATGTTACCGGCCCACCTATAATAGCCTCATGTGCCAAATGTATAGGCAAATGTAGCATGACGTTAAAACATGCCAATGGAAACTACCTTTCTAACTTGCACAAAGTTAGTGGCATTTGGGCCTTGATCATTTCCAAGTCTTTAATCTTTAATGTCTTAGCACATAGGACATTAAAAAACATAGACATTTCAATGATTGCCTCACTAATTTCTTTAATGGGCATGCCTATGCGAATGACTAAGGGAAGTAGTATGTGTAGAAGAATGTGGTGATCATGACTCTTCAATCCTAAGATCTTACATTCTTTCACATTTACACACCTTGATATATTTGAACAAAATCCATCTGGGACCTTAACTTCCTTTAGATATTTGCACAACTCTTGTTTTTGCTTCATAGATAAATTCATAAGGAGCTAGCGGTAACTCAAGCTTGGTACCCTTTTGACGAAGATGTAAGTCTGCCCTAATATTAAATGCTTGCAAATCTAATCTAGATTTGCCATTATCTTTTGTATTCCCATTCATGTTCATCAAAGTTCCAAGAAGGATATCAGACACGTTCCTCTCAATGTGCATGACATCCAAATTATGCCTGAGCAAATTGGTTTCCCAATAAGGTAGCTCAAAAAAAGATAGTTCTCTTATTCCAATTATCTCCCCTCTTTTGATGGTCAATTTTTACCTTTACACGGGGATCTTTGCTAAGGGGAATGCCCTTAAGATCGCGTACCTGTTTCTCCATATCCTTCCCTTCTAGTGGTTTAGGAAGCCCTTCAAGCTCTACATCCCCAAACCAATCTTTATTTTTGTGCCAACTGTGATTTTCAGGCAAGAAACATCAATGTCGCATATAAACTTCCTTAGCACTATGCTGTAATCTAAGAGAGTGAGTTTATTTGTGAAAATCTGGACATGTGAGCTTTCGTTTCGTACTCCAGCCAAATAAAACCCCATAAGCCGGAAAATCATTTATCGTCCACAATAATGACACAAACAACTTGAAATTTTGCCTCAAAGATGCATCATATGTCTCAACACCTATCTCCCATAACTCCTTCAATTCTTCTATCAAGGGTTGTATGTAGACAACTATCGCGTCGCAGGACCCTCAGGGCCAGGAATGATTAGGAACAATATAAAATTGTTCTGTCTCATACAATTCCACGGAACCATATTGTATGGAATAAGCATCACAAGCCAAACACTATAAGGAGTCGATGTATTGGAAAATGGTTGAAACCCATCAGTCATCAACCCAAGTCTCACATTACGTGGTTCGGAAGCAAAATCCTTGTGAAACTCATCAAAATGTTTCCAAGCTTTTGAATCAGCAGGGTGTCTCATTACCCAATCTTTAACACGTTCTTCATGATGCCACCTCATTTCAGATGCAGTTTTAGAGCACATGAAGAGAAGGTGCATACGTGGCTTCAACGGAAAATGGCGTAATACTTTCACCACTACAAGAAAATACGCATGCTTCCACGCATATTTACCCACGCTTATTTAAATGAGGGGAAAAAATCGTGCAAATTCCTACAATATGAAATGGCCACGCTTACTAAGAGTGGTTAAACGGTAAGCACACATATAAGCGTGCTAGTGCGTTGTAAGAGTTTGGCCACGCTTAATAAGGGAGGTTATAATATTCTCCCAAACAAACCTATATTTCCACATATAATATGCGTGGCAGACAACAATTTTACATTATATTTTTTTTTGCAAAAATGTAAAATATTTTAATTAGGCACCAGGTTTAATTAAGGAATTAATTTAGTCTTAAAAATAATTTCAAAAAAATTAAAAGAAACATTATGGATTATTGAACTTTGGGCGCGTTGATATTAGAAGCCAAGTAGTATTTGTGTACATATAGTATTATATTAATTTTAAGAATATTTAAAAAATTATGATTATAATTTTTTTAATATACTCATCTATTAGTTAAAGCTAAAATAGAAGATAAAAAAAGTCAAGTGGTAGTTGTATATATATAGTATTAAATTAGTTATTAGAATCAAATAATCTTTAATACTCAAGCGGTAAGGGTTTGGTTAGTCACTCATTCCTATGTGCTGTGGTCGGGGGTTCGAATCTACATTCAAAACAAAAAATTATAGTAGGTGGAGAGCTACTCGTCTATGCACGCTTAATAAGCGTGGCAAAGTTGCTCCATGCACGCTTATTATGCACGCTTATTAAGCGTGTGAAAATTTTCCCCACACATTCCCTTTCCATGCTTATTTATCCGTGGCAAGGATTCTCAGCCTCGCTTATAGGCGTGGCTATAAGCCGTTTTAAGCGTGAAAGGAGGACCTTTTTTTGGTAGTGCACTGGCATTTTTTTTACCATTTTTCCCTATTTTTCGTCTCCGCTATGCTTCTCATCTTGCCACCTTGATGCATGGCACAATTTACAAGCATCAAGATTTGCATCTTCTTTCCAAAATAGCATGCAATCATTCCTACATCGATCAATCTTGTTGTACGAGAGACCTAGATTCTTAATTGTTTTCTTGGCCTCATATACGAACTTGCTAATGTGGACCTAGAGGGCAACAACTCCTTCAAAAACTCCAACAACATTGTAAAGGATTCATTACTCCACCGACCCAAAGATTTAATATGCAATAGTTTGACCATTGCGGATAAATTAGAACACTTAGATCCTGCATAAGCAGGTTGGTCCAAGTCCTTCAGTAACATAAAAACCTTCTTTGGGTCATCATTAGGTTCCTCAGAACAATGGGTAGTGCTAGAAGCACCCACCTCGACGCCCTTTTCAGCTAATCCATAGTAAATTTGGAATAAGTCTCTCACCATTGCATCCATTTCCTCATCACTTTGTGAATTCGACTCATTCTCCGATTCTTCTTCACCATGAAATTCTTCTTCCATATCATGATCGTCGCAATCAAGATCATTGGGCCCTTCCCCTTGATGATACCAAAATGTGTATCCCTCAAGTATCCTATATAGACTTGTCAATTCGGTCGGGCGGGCGGTTTCGGGTCGGTCGTATATCGGGTTCGGGTAAATACGGGTCGGGTGTATTTCGGGTTCGGGAAAATACGGGCGGTGTATTTCGGTTTCGGGTCAACCCAACGGGTTATGACTGCGACCATTTTTCGCTTTTTCTTTTTCAAAAATGGTCTCTAAATACTACTTTTGTACAACATACATAATAAAATAAGATTATCTTCTAGCAACGATAGATTATTGTAACTATTTTAACTTAAATAAGAGAAATAACAAATAAATAAGTTGCGCTTAAAGATGGGCATTGCTCTTTGTCGCCCTAGTTTTACTATGTGTCGCCCTTAATTGACATAAAAATTCCATTTCATGCCCTTGGCCCTCAAACACTCCACACAACCCTCCACAACTCCCCACTATCTTTCTCTCTCTAGAAATTTTTCCCTTTCCATTTAAACCCTCATAATCTAAACAACATTTTGTAGAAAATGAGTAATGGAACATCATCTGAAGAAGAAAAGGTGAATTTTTAAGTTTATTCGTTGTTAATTTCGTCGAATTTCATTTATTTATTGCCGAATATGAAACGCGCCCGGAACGCGGTTCAACCAAGCCCGAAACGCACAGAAAACACGCTCGGACCATGGCCGAAACGCGCCCAGGGCGCGGCCGGTCCATGGTTGAGACGCGTCCTGTGCGTGTCTCAACCATGGACCGACCGCGTCCAGGGCGCGTTTCGGCCAAGGTCCGAGCGCGTTTTATGTGCGTTTCGGTCTTGGTTGGCACGTTTCATATGTTTATTTTTTTGACAAAATAATTAAATAATTTAATTATGTTTTTATTTGATTAATATTTTTATTAGTTCAAATAGTTTTTTTACTTTAACTATCATGTATATAAGATTATATTGTCATTAAAGCATTTTTAGGGTGCATTTTTATTTGAATTCAATTATTTAAAATAGGGTTTGATTAGTTTTGCATTGAGTATTATTATTGTGGGATTTTCCTTAGTATTTGATTAATTTTGTTTAGGTGTTGCTTGAGGAATTTGGGGGAGATGGTGTAGATTACTCGGGACAATTTGCAACGGAACAGTGGTTTGATAGTATCGATGATCTACATGCATGGGCCGAGAAAATAGCTAGAAACTTTGGGTTCAGATTGGTCAGAGCATCTTACAAGAAGAATGGAAATGTGGATGGTCCTGTGCGATGCTATCTAAGATGCTGGCGATATGGGAAATATCGAGGGAAAATCGACACGATTGATTGCGACAGTCAGTTAATGACCTGACTGGCGGGAAGAAGAATGGACAAGGATCGTTGTTTAGGAACATATGGTGGAACCGCGTCGTCTATTCGAGTACAATTGAAGAATTCGATTACAGATGGTCGTGTTTGGAGTCACATTGGGTTGGGAAAAATAGATTAGTTGTCGATTATTTGACCAGTACTTGGATGAAGTACAAGGAGAAGTTTGTGCAGGCATACACCGACGATGTCCTTCATATGGGAAACATCGCGACTTCTAGAGTTGAGAGTCAACATTCGACTTTCAAGTACTATCTCGGTAGCTGTCGTGGTTCATTTGATCGGTTGTTCAAAAGGGCTCATCACTAGATTGAAAACCAACATACCGAGATCAGGAGGGCACTCGAGCAGTCTAGGAGTGGACACGTAGTGTTGAGGAAATCCTCATTGTTCAAGCATCTACACGGTCGTGTTTCTCATTATGCGATGGACCTGATCAACATTGAGTACTGTAAGGTGACGAAATTGAAGCATGGTTCGGAGCACCTGTGCCAACACATTCTGTGGAAAACACATCGCCTTCCTTGTGCATGTACGATGTTAGGACTCCAGGATCGGGATGCTGATTTGTACGCCCAAGCTATACAAAGCTTCTGGAGGCAACTTGAAGTGATTGTTGAATATGATAATTCGGACACAGTGCCTGATCCGTCTACCCAGGACGTTGAGTTCTTCGAGTCCATTGTGAACAAGATAAGGGCAAGTGACCCCACTGTGATACGCCGGATGGCTCGAGTACTGAACATTGAGATGCACCCCGAGCAGTACGACATACCGGATCCTGAGGTAAAAGAACAGGGGAGAGGGAGACCGCCTATAGGGAAGTCAACAAAACGTGACCCTAGTGCTTTTGAGTATCCTCGTTCGAAGACCCCGAGCAGCAGATCCAGCAAACGCGGTAGCAAGAAACAGTCGAGTTCTTCTTCGATTGGAGGCGGAGGGTCAATTGGTAAGCGATATTACGTAATGGTAGTTTAAAATGTAGCATACATAAAAATTTAATGTGCTAACTACTTTTTATTTGTACGCGCAGGGAACCAAGAAATGACTACAGGTGCATTTCCTTGGCCAAATGACGTTCCTGATTTCATTATTCCATACATTATTCCATACATCATTGACTACAGGTACTTTTTATTTGTACGAGCAGTACGACATACCGGATCCTGAGCTGATGCAGTCGTCCCGCGTCTATGGGGGTCGCCTTCTTTCTCTGCTCGCCACCCAGTCGCATACCTCTTCAATGTGAGTGAAAGTTTGCTTTTGAGCTTTTTATCCGACATTTCTATTCCTGCAAGATATTAGTGTTTATGACATCATACAAATATATTATGTTTTTCTTCTTAACCAATAATGCCAAACCCCCCAAATTGCACCATAAACCCTAAAACTCTAGTACTTGTTGCTACACATGGAAATAGGTTATTTGTGATGGTAGTTTAGATTAGTAAGTAGGTTAATATATAGTTCCAATATTACTTGTAGATGTCATCAAAAGAGATTGAGTATGTATCTTGTTATTGTACAAGGAGAGTGTGTTTGTTCATGTTAATGTATGGGTGAAAAAGTATTTATTGAGTCGTAACCACTTATCTTTTATTTGTGTGGTTCCCAAAAAGTAGTGCAATATTATCCGTGAAATTGCGCAAGGTCTATAGTGCTCTGTGAGTTAGAAGCGTGTCAGATTCGGTACAATGCAGTGTTCCCATTGTGCAGCCTGGTGGGCAACAAGACAATGTTGGTCTGAAAGATAAGCTTATAGTAAAAGTTTATCTTTGGACCCACTTTCTTGTTGCCCACCAGCGCACAATGGGAAACACCGCATTGCATCAACTGATACGCTTCTAACTCACAGAGCACTATAGACCTCGCGCAATTTCACGGATGATATTGCGCTACTTTTTGGGAACCACACAAATAAAAGATAAGTGGTTACGACTCAATAAATACTTTTTCACCCATACATTAACAGGAACATACACACTCTCCTTGTACAATAACAAGATCAATACTACACCTCTATTCATAACATCTACAATTAATAATACTAAAACTATAAATTAACCTACTTACTACTCTAAACTATCAAACCCACAAATTGCACGGTAAACCCTAAAACCCTAAAACTGCTAAATAGTTCTTTCTAATTAGTACACACACCTTAAGTTATTATAATTTGATACAAGGGTATGTAGACAGCAAATAAATTGGATACTGACGTTTAATTAATTTATCCACTAAAGACACTGTCTACATACACTTATATAATTTTAACAGTCATCCTTATATGGAAAATAGGCTCCTTAATAGAAGAATTTCCACCAGAGACGACTGTGAACTGAACCCTAAACCCAAATTCATTTACTAGTAAACCATAAACACACTAAAACCAACCTAAAATCCCTAAACCCTAAACACACTAAAACCAACCTAAAATCCCTAAACCCTAAAAAAGAAACTACCCAAAATCTCTAAAACCCTAAAACCTAGAACAAACTAGTCTTAAGTTAGTCATCCGTAAACGTTAAACAATTACAACGTTAAAATAAACAATTATTATTATCAATCTTAACATTATATATGTCATTAACATTTTATTTTTCGAATTGTTATTTACTCATCTTAGTATTCGCTTTACTTTTTCAAATATTATTTCCCAAATACTATTTTAACTTTACAATTATCAACAATTTTTTTCAAATACTATTATTGATATTAATTTTATTCAAAATATTAATATACTTTAAATTTCAGATTAAAGTAATATAAAAAATTTTAAAAAAAATCAATAATTTCCGGAATTGACTCGTTGCGACGCGTCGGCCCACGGCCGGGCCCGGATGGCGGGGGCATGACCACCGCGATCCGGGCGCGTCGTCGTCGTGGGCGCAGCGTTCAGCGGTGAGTCAATTCCGGAAATTATTGAGTTTTTTTTCTTATTTTCCACACCCACAAACATCGTAAACGCATTCTAACCAAATGAATTAAAATTTCAATACAAAAAAACACAAAATTATGTTCAAATTACTCCAACAAACACATTTTTAATTTCGCTAGTTTCAAAAATTTGCCTGGAAAATAGCCCTAGTCGCGCCCAGATCGCGGCTGGGACACGACCTGGCCGCGTTCAGGGCGTGTCTCGGTCGTGTCTCAGCTGCGATCTGGGCGCAGCTAGGGCTATTTTCCGGGCAAATTTTTACAAAGTTTTTCGATCGATTAAAACCCCCCATGCCCAATTAATAACTACAAATTTTAAGATTTAATCCATTGAAACAAACCTAAACAACATACAACTACAAAATCAACTATAAATTTGCAAAAAAATTACTCAAACTAACCTTTATGGTGGTCGGCCGGAGGGGGACGGATCGGCTCCGGCGGACGTCGGCTCCCGGCGGTGGGGGAATGTTGCGGCCGTCGGCTCCGGTCTCCGGTGATCGGCGAGTGGCGGTTGGAGGTGGTGGTGGTGGTGAGACTTGGAGTGTGAGTGTTGTTAGAGAGAGAGAGAGATAGAGAGTGAGTAGAGAGAGAGTGAGTAGTGATTGAGTGAGAGTTAGGGGATGGTGGGGAGAGGGTAAGGGGTAGTATAGGTAACCAAATGGTGAATTAAGGGCGACGTGTGAGATTATAGGGCGACAAACAGAAAGCGGGATAGTTTAATAGTTAAAAATTTGAATGTAAAGTCACAAATTTTAATAAAGTTTAACTTTAAAAGTTAAATTTTCGGGTCAAACGGGCGGGTCAGGTTTGACCCGCTAATTTTCGGGTTTGGTATACTTCGGGTTTAGTTGAAAAAATCGTGTTCAAAACCCAGAAATTTCGGGCGGGTTCGGGTCGGGTCAGAAATTGCCAGGTCTAATCCTATATGCTATAAGAAGCATTTCAACAACATCTCTTCTATGCTCATTTGAATTACAACACCTAACACAAGGACACTTGATTATATCTATCCCCTCACCTAATCGATTGAAGGCAAAAGAAAGGAACTCCTTGACTCCTTGGCTATATTCATCACTAGGACGATCAATAGAGGACAAAGTCATCCAACTCTTATTTGGTGCCATGATTGTGCAAAGAAATTGATTGTAAGCACCTATTTGTCAACAATGAAATTGGAATAAATTGAGTTTTAGTGTAAATTGCATGGAGAGAGTACTTTCAAATAACGCATATTAGGATATAACAATGACACCAAAAATTCAGACTATATGCACGTGACTAAATACATCAATTGGCAATGTTAATGTCTACTATCAAAGAAAACACATGACCAAAGAAAACCAAATCAACTCAAAACTAAAGGAAAAGATCCAACAAATTAAACAATTTAAGTGCACAAGTACATATCAGCATACATTTGGATTTTGTTTACCATCCACACCTTCAGCAGTTAATGATAGACCTCCGCTCTGGGTTGAAGTCAATGTGCTTTGGGTAACTTGTTTCCTTGGTGGTAATGACTCTATATGTGTCCTGGACACATATTCTAGGGTTGCGGTAGGTGGAACTTTAGAACTATGATGGTCAAGGGTTTATGACATCACTTTCATCAACAAAGTTACGAGTCATCAAATGCAAAGCAAGGCATTCAACTGGCTCATCTACTGCATATATATATATGAACAACTCTGCATTTTCTAAGCTTAGGTGTCATATCTATAATGCATTTTGAACCAATTATCCTCCTCACTTCACTACCCTTATTGGAACACCTCCACCAAATTTCACTCACATTACCCTTATAATTGCAATCTTCTATGAAAAGAGAATTCAACTCAGTCAAAACAACTTGTCATAATCGTAGTCAAGTTTTTCGAACCTAACTCCCCCACATAATGAACTTTGTTTTTCCTTTCCTCAAATTTACCCCATAATGGAGGTGCAATGTGATGATATAATCTATAGACATCTGCAATTTCAAAAACCGGATCATTGCTTCTTAAGGACATCATAAACAACCAAAAAGTACCAATTAACAATTAGCAGTGAGCGAAGAAATATTTACAAACTATTACAACAATTAGAACTTCTTTAACATCACAAACAGCCAAAAAATAGAACATAAAAACAGACAATTGATTTCATTATACATAAAATAGACCACAAAGTCCAAGTCTGAGTTTTTTTTTTCCCCAATTCATGAATCGCAAACTATTAAAGGATTCTCCTAAATTTCATCCTATCTTTCTCAATATAAAGAGTTCAGAGGTGATTTGTTAGGTGCATTTAACAAGCAGAGTAGAGAAGTTTAACTGGGTCCCATTTTTTTAATGAACCATTGTTGGTCCCCATTTGGGATTATACAAATTTTTAAAAGAGTAAACATAAGATGCCATCACGAGATCAGTACAGATGGTTTGATAGCAACACTGACAATTCCCTAACAGAAAACAAGCCCCCAAAGTGTCATTATTCTTTCACATTTAACACGAGAACATCCCAAAATTGCACCTCATGCACGTTCCCAAATCATCTTGTTAAGAAATAGACATAGAATGAAATTATAGTGCAGTTATTGAAATGCACTTTTTTTAGGTATTACCTGAGAGAGAAACTGGAAGAATGCAGAAGTGAGCCGGATCGGAGACGGCCGAATTCGGCCGGATCGACAGTGCTAGGAATCGCAGGTAGATCGTCGGCGAGGAGGTTGGGACCGAACTTCACTATGAAATAATTTAACCAGAAACTGTTAGCAAATGATTAAAATATGTTGAACAATTTGAAGAAATGTGGAGGTTTAAGGACCAAACCCTAAATGCAGAAGATGGAGATCGATCGATGAAAATGGAGGGGTGAAGGAAGGAGGATGTCGATGACGGCGGTGGCCGACGACCTCGCGAGAAGCAGCGGTACGGTGGGGGTGACCGGTGACGTCCTTCAGCTCACTTATCTCCTTTTCAGTGAAATCAGAGGTACGGGATTGAGGAGTTAGCTATAGCTAGCTAGCAGGTTGAATTAGCGTCGATAGGGGACCTTGAGTATGTACGTAGCTATAGGTTTTGACTTTTTGAAAAAAGATTCTCTTATTTTTAATTAACTTTAAGCCTATAAATTATATATCTGTTCTAATTTGGGCGCCTTACATTCAATTTTCAGTGAAAAAAAAAGCTCGCTCAATTTCGTTGCTAATGTTTTGTAGGGGTGTTGACTGGGTCAAATCCGGACCAAACCGGACTGGATCGGAACCCGAAATAGCCAAAACTTTGGACCAAAGACTAGATCGGAACACAACTGGTCCCAACACAGACCAACCGAATTAGGATTTGGACCGGACCAACCCAAACTGATATGGAAAAGTTGAGATGTTTTTAAAAATTTTATATTCAAAATTTTTAAAATGATTGATTAGTTAATTAATGTATGTCATTTTGTTAGAAACTACATTTTCTTTTTTTGTATTGTAAGTTATTGTTTATGGAATTATGGTGGGAAATTTTAGAAAATAATGAATTATAAAAATTTAAATGATATCATAATTAATATGGTAGAATACATAACAAATATGACAAAATTTGTAGTCACACGATAACAAAAGTCAGTTACCAATATCTTTGAACAATAGAACATGTATATGTGGAGTTTGGCAGATTAGTGGCATACCTTGTTAGCACGCTATCAGGGCTATTCTTCACAACAGAGAATCACCTGAGTCGTATGTCAGTATATGGTTTTCAGTGAGCATGTACAAGAAAGCCTATGAATACAACATTAACTCTATTCCTGACAATGAGCAATGGCCCGACTTCACTTACCCCAACCTTGAGCCTCCACCTATGAGGAGAAAAGTTGGAAGACCATCTAGGAACAAAATAAGAGAACTAGGGGAGCAAAGGAAGGGGAAAAGGTCTACTACAAATACGTGTAGCAAGTGTGGTTATTCTGGCCACAACAGGAAAACTTGCAAAGGTGGCCCAACTAGGAAGGAGATGATGGCACAAGCTGAGAAGAGGCAGAGTAAGAAACAACAACAAGTGGATACATTCTTGGGTGGTCCTTCAGGTTCCCAACTATCTCAAGCATCACAACCCCAAATCTTCCTTGCCAACACAATCACAACATACTAAACGAAAAGGAAGACAACTAATTTAACTCAAGCATCCGCTAGAACAATTACTAGGAGCTCAAAAAGGAGAATTATATGATTTGCCAAATTTATAACATATGATGTACTTTTACTTTTTTTAAACTTGTTCTAGATGATGGAAACCTTTGGAATCAGAAGGTAGATGATGGAAACCTTTGGAATCAGAAGCTATATTTATATGGTTATATTGGTCCAAGTTTAATGTTTACATTTGCAATTATATGGCTACATTGGTCGAAGATTGATGTTTACCTTTGCAATATTTACTTTTTACCTTGCTTATAAACATGGAACATGTTGAATTTTATACGATTGTCACAATTGAATGTCATGTTTGATGTTTACGTTGCGTATTATAATGATGGAACGCCAATCTTGTTGAGGACAAGTTATAAACCCAATAAAACAACAATCTGCAACTCAAATCTCCAAGCTTTCAATACAATATTAAAACCATATTAAAACCCAAGATACATTAAGCCAAGATAGAACAAGTACCACTCAACTTTGAGTTTTAACAAGACAAAGTACATCACTTTTCTACATAAACTCAACATATCAAATGAATAATTTAGCTACACAAGGTGCATCATCTTATTAGGGCCTCATCCCGATAATCACAAGTACCAACACAAAGTACATCACAACTGCCACTTTCACTATTGATTTCAGATGCTTGGTCTGCCTTGCAATCATCTTCTTCAAAATACCAATGTCCCCGTTGGTGGGGCCTTGAACACTTGAAGCCTCCCCATACCATTCAAATCTTCCTTCATCTTTTCCATTAGAAATTACGTGTTCTTGACCAGCCCATTTGAAGAAGTCGCATGGAGAACATCGAAAATATACTCCATTCAGGTTTGCCGCTGATTCAGATATCTTTAATTCAGCCTTCTTTCCACATTTGATGCAATGTTGTGGTCTCAACCACGGCTTTGCACCCCCACCGGAATTCGAATACCTAGAAGTCATTGCACCGAAGATTGTATAATCAATGAACCCAATTCCAAAAACAGAATCAGTTAGCATGAACAACTCAACCCAGCTCGAGTCAATTAGCCAAAAAAAAATATATAAACAGAAAAGCCACAGTAACAACCTCCTAACCAATTGCACTATAACAAAATTGTATAAGAAAAACTAAATTGATAGCACTATAACAAAATTTAGTAACTACCTCGTAACCAACTGTAGTTTTATAGAATTTAGTAGCACTATAACATAAGCTGAACTACAGAACATGACAATGGAGAACGAAAGGCTAGACAGACAACTGCAGACGTCCATTAGAGAACATCAATTGAAGGAGTCCATATTAAGTGAATTAGAAGAGGATCTTGACAAGGCTATTGACAAAATTAGAAGAGGATCTTGACAAGGCTATTGACAAAATAGACTTTGTGGGGAAGAGGCAAACTTTTCTATGTTCTCCATGGGGCTTCTATTATCGTTTTTTTTTTTGTTCCTATACTACTCCCCGCGCCCCCTGAAACAAACACAGGAACCTACATGCTCCTGATTTTTTGGTATTCGTTTCTGGTATGGATTGAACTGGATTATGTGTAGTTAATAGACATATGCTGTAGTTTGTTAGTTCTAAATTGCAAAAGAACAATTTGACTTTACTAATCTTGATATAGCAAAATCGGTAAACAAATGCTCAAATATCTTCGGACCAATTTGATATAGCAAAATCAGTACACAGATCCTAGCAATTTCATCATATGATATAGAAAATTCAACAGGACCACAACATTGACAACTACCTTGATCCGAGTCTGAACCCAAATTTCGTACCATTAAACCCTAAAAATTCTAACAGTGATCGAATTGAACGGACGCCTGAGCAATTTAGTATCAATTTTCGTACAAATTTAGTATCAATTTTCAACTATAAAAACCCTAAAAATTCAAACCCTAAAAGTTTCAACAAAACATACTTGTAGATCGAATTGAACGGACGCCTGAGCAATAGAATCTGGGCCTCGATGAAGACGACCACCGGCGAGCATCCACGGCGATCGACAATGGGAGCGACGACGCCGAGTGGGGCATACGTTTAGAGGAGGAGTTGGCTGGGCGATGGGAGGAGCACGGAGGTGATGGGTGTCAATGACGAACGTCAAACAGCTGGGCAGTAGTTCTCTTAATTCAAACTTTTCATTTTCATTTTCATTTTCTTTTTTTTAACCTGTTTCTAACGGTAAGTTGTAGAATACCTATGGGATGGAATTTTTTTCTAAGTATGCCTACCATTTGGAATTTATAAAAAGGTGTCTACCACTTGGAATAGACAATAGTTCATGCCTACTATTTGGAATTTCCCAAGTCAAATTTACAAGAATTTACCAAAAAACCTATAATAAAATAAAAACTTTTATTTTTTAATATATTGCCGACACTTGCTTTTTGGTTTCTGTTCGACATTCGAATTCAATTCCCAACTATAAGAAAGGATGCCATTGTTTGAGATGTTTGATTCAGAGGTGATTTGCACAAAACAAACATCACTGACTTTTGTGTTATCGAACATACTAGCTAGCTTGTTGTATATTTTGTCCCAATCCTTTATGTAGCATGTTCAAAGACTCCTTTCATTTTTGTTAAATCCCATAACTAGCTATTAAATCTGAGTTTTTGACCCAATCCTTTCTCAAGCATAGTAGCATTAGTTTCTTGAAATTCTAATGAAATTTGAGCTCCTTATGGTGGGAAATTTGAAGCCTATCATATAAATACTTGCACAAATTTGGCAACATATTTCTTGGTACGTAGCATCCCTGTATTAATTATACTGAAATTTGAGCTCCTGTTGGTGGGAAATTTTCTAGCATACTAGCAACCATTTGAAGCCTTACCCAAACTGCATACAAGAAATGTACTAATGAAATGGCTGTATCAATTTATAACAGGCATCACTTGCAACCCTTGCATTCATATATATAACATTCCTTCATCATTTGGCAACATATTTCTTGGTAGCATCCCTGTATTGATTCTCCTCGACAACCATCATATATATAAATACTTGCAACATAAATAAATTTACATTGCTTCTTCAAATTCCAACCTAACATAAATTACAATGGATAGTACACTACATTGATTCATCACATTACTTATGAGTGAAAACCATGTCCTACAATGAAAAGCGACATACTAGCATAAAAATTGTGAAACAAGTCAAAGAAGCCATCAGTATATAGATTTTCCCCGTGTCGTTGAGCCGATGTTGTAGCAACCCTCATAACGATCCGATCACGGAATAAATCCATTTGTTGTTTGGCATTATCATCGAGCAATTGTGGTGGACCCACAACCGGAAGTTGAGGGGCAGGGGTTATAGGTTTACCTTTGCTATGTGAAATCCGGAAATTATGGAGTGTACAACACGCGATGATTATCCTCATCTGAAATTTCTTGTCATGCGATGACATTCGGTTAAGTACTTTCCACATTCCTTTCAAAACTCCAAAGGCAAGCTCCACTTGACTCTGAATCACTGAGTGATGGTAGTTGAACTCCTGGCATATCCTTATCGTCTTCGTCCCTGCTATTCGGAGGGACTTGAAATTAGGGAGGTGGTACATATCCCCATCCTAGTACGGCGCCAAGTACCCAGCGGTATTCGGGTACGTTGATCTACCAAATAATACTTACCTGCAACAAAACATGTTTCAACTTTGACTTCCAATGTACAAACAACAAATTAGCATCAACTAGCATAGTACAACAATTTCTATAGGTTCATCTAGGTAACACAAACACATTTGCTCACCAACACAACCATCATTTTCCTATAGTATAGAAACATAGGACAACACAAGCTCATTTAATTTGCTCACCGACACAACCATGATTTTCCAATAGTATATAAACATATATAGGACAACCATTATAGGACAACCATGATTTTCCAATTTGCTCACCGACACAACCATTATTTGCTCAACAACACAACCATCATTTTCCAATAGTATAGAAACATAGGACAACACAAACTCATTTACAAAAATAGTTATGAATACCTGGAGGAGGGTGAGGGTATTTGAATTCCGGTCGTTGTACACAGTCACTAACACACAGTATAGTCAAGGGCACTGCCTTCCCACTGACAACATACGAAAGTGAAGAGCAAGTCTAACGAAACAATTGCCATGACATTCCACGTCTTGTTCCCATTTCTGTTCCGATACAGTTCGCCTTCTTTGTCATAGACAATACATTGGACGTGGGTCCTATCCAAGGCGCCAACCGCGTTCTGCAAAGTTTGACAACACATTCAATTGTATAGAAATAAGATGTATACAAATAATCTAAAGAAAGAATCGCATTGGAACTCAGTGTTAGGTATTCATTTGCCTAAAAAAAAATTTTAAAAAAAACAAATGACAAAACCTGTATTAAAAAATAGATATAAATAACCTGCAAAATTTGTCAATCAATTTCTGCAACCAGAGAACATTAATAGTGAAACCAGAGATCGTTAATAATGAATAATCATACAAACAACACTTTTATCAAACTGTTGGGTAACCTACAAAATTTGTCAATCAAGTTCTGCAACCAGAGAACATTAATAGTGAAACCAGAGATCATTAATAATGAACAACACCTTCATACAAACAACACTTTTATCAAACATTTGGGTAACCAAAGAACGTTAATAAGCAGCTCTATGTTTGGATAGCCGAAAACCATCCACACATGTTTAGACCAGCCACCAAACTGTTTGATTGTATGAAACATGAAAGACAACTATATTTTGGGAAACAGATGGGAAACCTTCAACCAAAGGTCAAACATACTTGACAAAAAAACTATCATATCACAATTAAACACTAGTGCACAAAGTGAAAATAGTAGCGCACAATGTATCTCAACAAATCTATCAACAAAACTATTAAACTTGCAACTTCATATCAGTTAAACAGTAGCACACAATGTCAAACTCAGAGATCTTGTGATTAGAGATTACCTTATAGTTAACAAGGTAGTAGTTGTCAGGATCGTAGAAAAAACCTTGAACGTCTTGCAACGAATTATGATAGGGTCGTATTAGATCACATGATAAAAGACTGAGGGAGTTTATTACCATGATATGGTATGCTGCCATAGTTTGGGGAGACCGTTTTAAAATACATGAAACATCCCTGCAACTTGCACCAGTTGCCAACATATGCAATGAAAACATAACAATCTCCATGCATTTGACAATTTTACCTTCCTTTATTAGATTTCTCTCGTTAAGTAAAGTGACGAGAGATAAGAATGCATCCGGAGTCAATCTACAGAACCATCGACATTCTATGGCGTCAAAATACACAATGTGATGAACGAAGACGTCCCCTTTTGGCACCCACCACGGAGTGCGTCTAGGGGCGTGCTGCCTTCGAGCACGGTGCATATCTGCCCAGATGTCGTCCGCAATCTTGTCTATCATTGCGTCGTACATCTGTTCATCAATTTCACCCATGCTACAACACACATAATCAAAGAACAACAAACGATAAAGACAATAGCAAATAGGAATATAATGCAACACATCAGAACACATTAAAAATTATTGCAAATTAAAGGATGTCCCACGCGCACACATACAACATAACAACTAACATCAAGTCAAAGCAAGTCATTAAAAGTTGTCCATCAAGCCAACCAGAGACACACATAACAAAATAAGAAATGTTCGCTACATAAAGCAAATTTAACTGAAAACGGCCTGAAACAGATCACCGTCCAACAGATGTCAACCGTTGCTCAATTCGTCAATAAGCTAGTTAAAATAACCAGTACGGTGTTTTGCAGTGATGCTCAAGAAATTACCCAACAAGTTCTTATCCCGAATGTGGTCCATGATTTTATACACGTATGAGTCACCAGCACTCATTACGGACTTGTCATTGGACACAATGTCCCACATTTGCGACCACTGCTCCTGTTGGTTTCTAAGGGACCTTTCTTGGAGAGCAGTACAGAATGATGAAACCTGCTCATGGGAGTGCTTCCCCTTAACCCTTCTTGAACTACCCCCCCCCCCACCGATCACTTTTTGTCGTCGCCGTTTTTCAGCCAATGAAAAAGTAATTCTTGTAGGGCACGTAATCAGATTTTCTAAACTACAAGACATTGGGTTATCCTCAAAGGATGGGTCTTCGCTATCACCTGAGCCTTCAGTATCATCGAGAGTGATGTCATCATCTTCCTCATCTCCGTCCATGATGTTAGCAAATGAACGAGCATTCCGACCCGTGGTGAACATCCCCCAATAGAAAACCTCAAGCAGTTCCAAGTTAGATGGTGAGTCGGTGAGGAACTTCAAGTATTTGTGTTTGTATCTTTGCAATTTAAACAATATGTATTCAATAATCAATATATGTCAATCGAAATTAATAAATCAAAGTAAAAAATAATGTTAGACCGTGAACATACCACTATGAACTCCTTCCAGCAAGCTGATTATGGGTCCACTGTCTTTTTGTCTACATTCCATCCTCCACCTGTATAGTGTTTTATCCAATCCCAGGCCTTGTATTTTCTCTTAAGATACTTATACCTATTGATGATTGAGTCCTCGTCCTTGTAAACGTTGACGAAGCTCAAAAAATGTTGAATCTTACCCCAACAATGGTGAGAACTCCCCATCATTTTGTCATCTTTTATAGTCTCCAACATAATTCGGTCCTCATTAGTTGACATCTTCCCCCCCCCCATTCCTAATTTCATCTTCCCCTTTCCGCTTCGTGATGGGGCCATATCTCTGCCAAATACATGGTTTTCGAATATTGCAACCACTCACATAAAATGGACTTTGAACGCTGAACAACACTCTACAAAATGCAATAAATTAAATTAACATAATAGGGTGGTCATCACATTAAAGATCAAGGGAGCAACATGACGACGAAACAACCCATATTTTGTCACCTGTTGACCATGTATACACAATGGCTTCCTTCACATATTCAAATTATTTGACATTATGATTTGTGAGCTACCTAAAATGAATATCAAGAGCTATGACAGTTTAGATAGTATATCAAGAGCTAAGTTGTGATTTGTCACTCGGTATGAAGTTTAACACAAACACTCACGAACCCATACATAAATTTGTCACAGAAAATATATCAAGAGCTACGATAGTTCGGATAGTATATCAAGAGCTAAGTAATATTATTTCACATTGTGATTTGTCACTCGGTATGAAGTTTAACACAAACATTCACGAACCATAAATTTGTTACAGAAAAAATAAAGAATAACAGTGCACACCAGTTCATGAGAAGAAGTTTACAACAGTTTATGACAACATGTACGAGCATTCAAAGCAACAACCAGCACAACTTGTCGGATTACCACTAGATAACAAACATTCACCAACCCAAACACAAATTAAAACTTACACCCATGTCCAAATACTTTTACCATTACAATGCCAAATATCATCATAAAGAAGCATGTAAAAATTATTGTTGAAAGCTTCAAAATTAATGCACATTATAGGCAACATGTCATTTCATATCCTCACTGTTTCAAAGTCGTCCGGAAATCATCAACATGAAAGACATATGAATAAAAATTTTTTATATATATATAATACTTCTAATCTCCGCCATTGCACATCGACTTTAGATCAGAAACGTCTGGAAATTGTACAAAAACATTATTCAAAATGCCAGACAAATGCTTCGAAATCGACAAACAAATCACCAAGATTCAATTTTTTTTTTAAACAAACAACTTTCAATTCATATACTACTTCAGATCAAAGCAAACAGCATCCAATTTTAACAAATATGGTAATTTTACGCATTGGAAAAAACAAGAGGCCGGAGATATACCTCAGTGCACTGTAAAGAAGCTTCGATTTGGATCTGCACATGCAAAACGATTGCACAAACCTTAATTTTTTCACTTCAGAAATGTTTGAAGAGGTAAATATGTATCATAAAACATGATTGAAGATCTGTACATGCATTACCTGGTTAAGATGATTCTGCAGCTCGCAATTTTTACCTTCGTCGTCTTTAATTTTCGCCTTTCAGATCTACTTCTTCGAGTGGGAGTAGATGGAGATTTACGAGCAGAATTTATGGTGGTCGCCTTCTTCTTCCCAACTACCGCTTTTATCATCTTCACCGGCTATACGTACGTACCTAGCTACTAGCTCTGTGTCGATCAGATGGGACGAGCAGAGGAGCGGGATTCGCATGTAGCAGATTTCATATAGAAGATAAAATTGTAATGGTCTCCGACAACAACTATATATAGCATGGGACGAGCAGAGACCATGCTTTCATATTTATCTTGTAACGGGTTATGTACTTTTTTTTTCAGTTCGATCAAAGCAAGGTCTCCGACAACAAATGTATATAGAAGATAAAATTTGGGCAAAGATTTCATAAAAGCATATGACGAGTTTTCGACCCTGTCCTGAATAAAAGCATTTTTTTCCAGTTCAAATTAAAGCATGGTCTCGATCCACACAGCAATATATATAATATATAATTAACTTTTATCTTTTTAATTCGCAATTACCTTTTTAGCTTTTACAGCGACGGGCCATAAAAGAATTTATGACGGGTTTTCTACCCTGTCTTTAATATCTTTCATTAACGACGGAAGGAAAATCCCGTCGTAAATAACCGACTACTTACAATGGATAATTCACACCCGTCGTACACAGTGGTGATAAATAAACGAATTTTTAGTAGTGAATGGACGCGGATGGAGAATGTTGATGCTCAAAGAAAGGCCTACACTTACCACAACATTACTCAACCAGCAGGAATGAATGCTCCCCAAATAATTCGAACACTGTAGTGGAGACATAGATAAGATAATGAGCCCTTGCTTGGGAAGGGCTGATAAACACGTTGTTTGTTTTTATTATAAACTACTTTCAGCTCTATTGTGTTCAATATATTTTAGTTCTACTTTTCTTTAACTTTCTACGTAACTACACTAAGTCATAATCAAATCTCTATGGGTATATTAAAGTTAATTACGAGAGATGGACAAATATTAGGCTTAATTTTTGTATAGGAATCAACAAATAATAGACTAAATTTTCATGGAACTCAATTCTCGTGTCAAAAGATGTTAATCTATATCTAGGCATTGATCAACTATCTTAGGAGACGATCTTAGCCATCCAAAAACAATATAATTTTTTTTAAAATTAAATGTTGACAATTTTCTCTCTCAAGGTTCAAGTAGTTTACAACACACCATTTTATTCAATTTTGGATCTTTTTAGTAGACAATTTACTATTTGCTCAATCCTTTTTTTTAGAAAATTATTATCTCAACAAAAGAATTAAGGTTGGGACTGGGTGTTGGTGGTTGTTAAGTTTTATCTCAATAATAATGTTTGGGGTGGACGTTGTGGGTTGTCAAAAATCTAGAAATGTATATGGCAATAGTTTGATGTAAAATTATTAGAGTGTTATATTTCATCAATTGGGCTTCTAATTCAATTTTGATTCTTCATTCCTTTTTACAATAAATTAAATAGAAGAGTAGTTGTTATATGATGTACTTAACCCGTTACAAGATAAATATTTATTGTCTAATTTATACATGTAGAAGTCCAATAAAATATATTAAGTACAAATTGTAGGAAAATAACAATTCCTTTGAAGTTAGGTCTTAGAGTTAAGGGGTCACGCTAATTATAAGCATTGATTTTAGCAACATCAAACAATGGTAGATCTCATTAGATTATAAGCAAAAAAAATTTCAATGTGAAAATTGTAAGGTTGATGGATCATACTTATCATGGGCAGTTTGGTGGGTGAGTTTATTTCTGTCACTCAACTCCTCATACATGATAGTGAATTTGTTTTTTTTTTTTTTTTGAGAAAACACCGCACCAGCAGAAATTATTCATTAGAATTCAAATAAGTTGACATATCGTTCTAGGCTAAGGCCATTGAAACCTCAGGCCCGTTCTCCAACCAAATTTGCTCTACCAAATCATGGGGTTGAAGGTGAGCTAGGGAATGTGCTACACTATTTCCCGCTCTAAAAACATGACACCAAGCAATAGAAGAGAAGGACTTCGCAAGGTTGAGAATGTCCGCGATGATGAGACCCAACTCATTACTGCCCTTAAAATTTTGCCGTAGTTTTGAAATGAGTGACAGACAGTCTCCTTCCACCTTAATGTGTTGGTATCCCAGGTCCCGAGCAAACTGTAACACAAAGAGGCAAGCCTCAGCTTCCATAATCTCTACGGAACTAAAACCCTGGAGTTGCCTTTTCCCTGCTGCCATTACCTTGCCGGTGTGATCTCGCACTACAAAGCCCCATCCCCGACCCCAGTCTCCAAGCTTAGCAGCGTCGAAATTTAGCTTGACGACGTCCGTCGAGGGAGGTATCCAGTTGGCTGGTGAGCTGACAGGAGACATTACGGGTTTCGGTACTAATTTTTGGTATTCCTCCAGCATGGTTCGAAGTTTTGTAATGGTAGTCACCACCAACGTGTTCGATCCCTGATAGACCCGTTTGTTCCTTATATTCCAGCAATCCCAGGCTACCATGACGAACATACATCTGTAGTTTCCGGAAAGTTCTTCAAAGGCTTTATGAAAATAATCCGCTGCCATTTGATAGTTCTCGGTCCACAAGTGTTCAGCAAACCCGCTGGCCTTCCACAGTTCAGTTGCCGGAGGACAACCGAAGATGTTGTGTTTGTTTGTCTCCGATATGCATCCACAGATTTTACACCGTCCATCAGCTTTTTGGATGCGTCTTTCTATGGCTCCAGCGGATGGGAGAATACCCTTACACAGCCTCCACCCAAACACCTTGATACGAGGGGGAATTTGGAGGTTCCAGATTGTCTTCCAAAGTTTTTTAATTCCTAGGCTGCTCGATGATGGACGGTTTCCCCTCTTTGTGTTCATCTGCGCATGGTACCCAGTTCTTACTGTACACTCTCCATTTCTCGTGTCGTGCCAGGCTCGGATGTCTGTGGGCAGGCTCCTGCAAATAGGGATATTTGTGATAGTTTTGACATCTCCCGGCAAGAAAAGCTGCTCAAGAAGTGGTTGGTTCTAGCACGCATCGTCCATATTTATGAGATCTTTAACCAATAGAGGGTGTTGGTGGACCGGTATGGGGGAGTAAATTTTGAAAGTCGGCTCTCTTGGGAGCCATTTATCTTTCCAAATATGAATGTTTCCTCCATCTCCCACCACCTACCTTGTTCTAGATTGAATTAAAGACCTCGCTTCGAACAGGCTACGCCAAGTATAGCTAGGCCGGTGACCCAAGCGAGCACTGAAGATATCTCCTTCCAGAAAGTACTTTACCTGCAACAGCCTCGCTGCCAGAGAGTGCGCAGATCTCCACAACCTCCATACCTGCTTTGCCAAGAGGGCAGTGTTAAAGTCTTCCAAATTTTTGAAGCCCATCCCTCCAAACTCCTTACTTGTGCATAGCTCCTCCTCACCTACCCAATGCATCTTCCACTCATTTTTCTTTGCACCCCACCAGTACCTCCAAATCAACCTCTGAATGTTTGAACATAAGGATGTCGGCAACTTGAAAGTACTCATGGCATATACCGGAAGCGCTTGGGCAACTGCTTTTATGATGACTTCACGACCAACCCATGATAAGAAACGATCATCCCAATTATTTAGTCGTCGAGCAACCATATCTGTGACGCATAATAGATCCTTGTACTTTGATTTCCCGACACGAGTGGGAAGGCCTAAGTACTTGTTATGGGACAGTACCTCCTTGATTCCGAGGACATCAGTGATGGCCGCACGACAGGCAGTGGGAGCGTCCTTGGGAAAAACCACGTCCGTTTTTGAGTAGTTCACTTGTTGACCCGAGGCTTTTCCATACACATTTAGCAGACGCTTTACCTCAACCGCTTTATCTATCGAGGCCTTGCAGAATAAGATAGTGTAACGCCCCGGAAATTCAATTATAGAAAGTCAAAGTCAAACTAACGTTAACAGACAAAACTTAGCGGAAGACTTCAAATTTAGTTTGGGCGTCACTGCCGTATTCCCGAAGGAACACAAGGCGAGAAAGGAAAACGCAACTATCTGCTAACGGTAACTACTAACAACTCAAAACAAAACTTTAAGACATCATAACGAAAACAAAATAAAAAGATTCAAGGACTTCTAGACTCGTCGTCCTCACTTCTAATTCCCGTCCCCAGCATTCAGATCTTCTCCTGAAAACAAAACATTTCAAAAATGAGGGGGAAATCTCAATAATGTCTACCCCTAACGTTTAAAACAGTTTAAGTTCATTTCAATTCATTTTGGGGAGAGGGAACAAGTCAAACCATTTCTCAAACCTTTAACCCTTAACTGTTTTCCTCAACCCATTCAATCCATATTTTAAGTCGCGGGCGGGAGATCAAATCCAAAAAGAACATCGCCTGCCAAAGGCATCATAACAACTATCCTATATCAGGGATGCCACCCTGATCTCCTGGCACATAACCCATACAGGCATCGAATCCTGATCTCGGGGTTATCACCCGCATGAATATTAGCCTCTCAAAGGCATCAAACAGTCGCCCATCAAGGGCATCATAACCTCTATCCTATATCAGGGATGAAACCCTGATCTCCTGGCACATAACCCATACAGGCATCGAATCCTGATCTTGGGGTTATCACCCGCATGAATATTAGCCTGTTAAAGGCATCAAAACAACAACCCGCTTTATGTTTCCACTTTGAATTACTAATTCATTATTCACACTCATCTCGCAACTCTCAAGTCAAACCCAACCCAGATTATCAAAACCACTAATAAAAGACCTTCTCAATTTCCTCATTCATAAACAAGGTACAACATTTACAAACAGTTATCCAAAACAGATGGTCATAATTTCACAAAAGTCCCCTTTCGGGATGCAATTATCAAAACAGATTAAAAACGTTAAAACACATTTAAAGAGCATCCCAGTGGGGATTAGAGCATAGACATTACCTGGTTAACCTCACTTCACAGCTAAGACGAACACACTTGAGCTCACTAACGACGCGAATTAGCTCGGGCCTAAAATAACAGTAATTATTCTAATCAAAACGCGCCCTTCGAAGTTAGTATTAACTACCTTCTACCTAACCCTCCCCTAGGAACACTATAGGTTCCTATCAATCATGGATCTATACTTTAAATTACTTAACACATTCCAAGTAATCGTATAATAACACCAAGTAAACATTTTCAATCAACAACACATTCATTAACAGTTTCACATAACAAGACAGATCACAGCATCCATATAAAAAGGGTCGTAACTTGACTTCCCGACATCCTATGGGTCTGATTTTGGACTCTTCGGAAACCTCAGGATGTCTACTAAACTCTTAAGTTGACGACTAAGCCCATATCAGCCTCGAAAGAATCTAAAAGTACCAAATCTTCCAACTGCTCCAGTTTCGACAGGTTCTAGTAAAACGACTATAACTCGAGCTATACAACTCCAAAGTCTGATCCGCAAAAGTTCCTATGAAAGCTAAAATCCAAGGGTATCTCCAGTTCAAAGGGTTTGATCAAAGGACAACTATATTTCTCATTGTGATCCATTCTTTAGACCCTATCAAAACTGTCCCGCACCCAGTTCCCATATAATTGGTTATTTCGGTTCTAACTTTCACCATTCGATCCCGGGATCCTAAATTGGGTCCAAAACAATGGCTAAGGTTAAGTTCTCTTCCCTAATCAAACCAAGGTCTATACTTCATAATTTCTACAGTCAAAACTAAGGAAACGACTTTAATTCTCTTAATACCATAACACCAATCAAGAATAACTCTTACAACCACATCCTATAACAATCCTACTAATAATCTAGTATATAAAATAACAATATCACAAGATTAATACATAAA
This sequence comes from Portulaca oleracea, assembly GCA_029582165.1. Lineage (NCBI taxonomy): Eukaryota > Viridiplantae > Streptophyta > Magnoliopsida > Caryophyllales > Portulacaceae > Portulaca > Portulaca oleracea. The sequence goes on along the minus strand of CM055886.1, from coordinate 19,695,898 downwards.
GTTTGAAACCTACAAGGAGTTTTTAGGACCACTCTTTAGTTAACTACAAAAATAATTTTACAAAAAGAAAACACGACAATAATGTAATAATAATATAAACACATAGTAAACACTTAATAAACATAAAAACGCAAAGTTTGGAGTTTTAATAATAATAATACAATATTAACATTGTAAAAAAAATAGTGGAAGGGTTTGAAGAGACTCTTTTTAAGAATAATAACATAGTAACAACTCTAACTAATACTTTAACTAAACACACCATTTACCCTACTTCACAATTTATGAACGATATTCAAACTAATATTCTTCGAGACTATAATCAACCCTACTTAAACTATCACATGTATTATTACGTACTCAATTATAACTAAAGAATTCAGATTTAACAAATTAACTTACCCTAATTGATGCATGAGAGATAATTCAAACACAAATAATAATAATAATAATAATAATAATAATAATAATAATAATCAAAGATTTCATATGAATATTCACGTACAACGCAACACAGCAGCGGCAGCGGCAGCGGCAACACCATCAAGGCAACTAGCCAACTTCGGGGGCTCCCCGAGCCGCGATGACAGTTCCAGTGGCCCAGGTGGCGCTGTCTGTCGGAGGTGGGACTGGAGGGAGTCCTTTGGTGGAGCTACCAGCGGTCGGGAATGTCAGAGGAGGTGTTGGGAGTCGGTCGAACATCAGCAGCAACACAGTAACATCACCGTAGTGACCCAACTTCGGGGGATCCTCTAACCGCGACGGCGGTTTCGGTGACTGAGGTGGAAGGTGATAGTTGTCGAGGGTAGTGCAGGCGAGGACGAAGGGATGGTGTAGCGTTCGACGGTGGTCCGCTGATGGTGTGGCAGAGGTCCGAACAACAACTGCTTACAATCGGTTCTCCTCCTTTGGGTGGCTCGGGGTTTGCGATCCGGTGAGGCTCATGGTGGTGCTCGGTGCTCCGGCGACTGCCGGGTGATGGTGCGACGCGACGGGAGGTGGTGGTAGTCGGCTGGGTGACCGACGGTGGTTGTGCGGTGAGACCCGAGAGAGAGAGAAGACAAACGGGGGGTCCTGGGGTTCTTGCGCCGCACAGGGAAAAAGAAAGGGATGGGGTTTAATTAAAAGACCTAGGGTTTAGCTAATAGGGTTATTTATATCCATAATTAATTTCCAAGAAAAAAATTCAATAAAATAGGAAATTGATACAGCTGAAAATAATTAAATAAATATAATACTAGGTTTTCCAAAATCTCTAAAATAATATATAATTACTAAAAAAAATACCCATATGAATAATAATAATAATAACAATAATAATAATAATAATAATAACAGCACTTAAGGTCATATACACAATATTACTAAAGTACCCACACTCTCATGCAATTCCCATGTACGTAAGAAATTACTAAAATACCCTTGTTAGTCCTTCGACGATCCTACGAGCTCAAGTGTCAGCAAAAATAGTCACAAAAGGAATTTTAATAAATAACGGAGTCAAACTTAAATTACTAACGTCGTAATGGTCAATGCACTTGAATTTTCCGGAGTTTTACATCATTACCCCCTTAAAAAAAGTTTCGTCCTCGAAACTTAAACTCAACACCAAGGGTCTACCAAACGGAGCTAACGGTGGCGCTAACCAAAATTCAGGGTTTTACATCATTACCCTCTTCAAAAGAGTTTCGTCCTCGAAACTCGACGCATCTTATAGGGTGAATAGGTGCTGATACTTCGATTTCATCTCCTCCTTGGCTTCCAAGGTGACTTTTGTTTTGGCATAGTTTCCTGTCACACTTTCGCTAGAGTGACGATCTTTCATCGTAGTTACTTCTTTCTTCAATCTAGAATCTCTAGCAACCCGCTCCTCGTAGATCAAGTCCTCTTTCAGCCTCCGAATTCTCATCGAAGGTCTTCTTCTGCTACCAGGCCCTCCTTGGGGCTATATTCCATACCCTCCTCGAGGTATCAGGTCTTTCAGAGATGCTACCATCGGGTGCTCATAGCAAGGGTCGGGGTATGTCATCCAACAGGTGCCATAAATAATTGAGTTTAAGCCCAACTTTATCCTATTCTTCCTGTTATTGCTCTTCTAAAACTGTAAAATAAAATCATTAGGACACACCGAATTGGTAATCACCAACACCCAAAATATTATAAGATCCACATAATTACATCCCGGAACAAATCCTTTGCTGCTGTGTCAGATCAACATAAAATAAAGACGGCTATTCATCAGTTTCCATTTGTAACCTCACGTAAGACTAGGATGTCTAACTTTCTCTAACTCAACTGTAAGGTTCTTCCCCCCTTTGTTACTAAGATCGTCATTATGTCAACCACCACAAGACTATTTGGAAAATAAAATAAAACAAACAGATGTTATCCAATCGGAAAAGTAACCAATAATAATATACGAATAATAAAAGAATCATTGACTTTAAATAATGCCCAAATACTTGGCAAATCATCTATAAATTCAGACTAATATTGATAGAATGCTATGCAACCCATCAGCAACATTGGTATAATCACCCGTATTTACTACAACTTCTCATCCATAATAATGGCAAGGATTTCGAACAACTTTCTCGTTGCCACCTTTGTGTTGGCTATTTTCTTAGCTGCCGTCCCAGGTATTTCTATGCACCTTTCTAATATAATTAAATTTTAAATGGTCATACATGTCTCAGTGTATATTATTAACGTACAAGATGTGACAAATGGATTGTTCCAAAAAGAGGTACTACCCAACAAGTTAAAAATATATCTGGGCATGAGGTTTTCAGCCACCAGCAGTACTACTTTTGCAATTACAATTTGTGGCCCCTGTATTTATATGGAACTGTGGGATATTTAGTATACTACTAAAAATATGTGTATTACCAAATAGCAGGAACAAGGATAGTAGGAAAAAATTCCAACAATTTTAACAAAATTGGTTGAAATTTCCAACTTTTTTTCCCACATAAAATTTTTGAAAATAGTTGGAATATGAAATGATTGCTAAAACAGTTGGTTTTCCAACCATTGTATATTGGTTAGAAAAAACGTGGTTTGTAATACACATATTTTTAGTAGTATAAGGACATACTACAAAAAATGACTTTGAAGTCTTCCTTATTTTGTGGTATCTATTGTTAGGGCCTTATAGTATTAAAATTAATTATGAGATCTCTATATTTATTCGGTATCTAATTTTTTGAGCTAATTCCGACGAGGGGCGAATTTTCAGATGAATCTTTTAACATGAAACTTTAAAGATTAAATTCGTTTCAAATTTTCCGTTTGCTTATTTATTTTCATTTAGAGTTTCATTCTACTTCTGTTTCCCCTCTCTTTCCTCACAATTCTTCCCCTTCACTACTCTAATGTACTACTGAACGTTCAACCAATTACTGCAAAAGATAAGCCTCCAAAAATATATAATGATCAATCCCCAGAACTGTCAAAGTAAAGTCAAATTGGAAAAAAGTCGAGTCAACGTCGAAACTTCATAAGGGCATTTTCATCATTAAATTACAACGATGACAAAAGTCAATTAAATTCTAGGGAAATTCCATTTGTTAGGCTTCAACTTTTTCCTATTCCAAATTGTCAACCACTTTTGAAATTATTCCAAGTGGTAGGCTTATTTTACCAACGGTATAAGAAGAAGCTTATGAGATGGAATAATTTTCAAAATAAGTCTACCACTTGAAATAGTTTAAAAAGTGTATAACAACTTGGAATAGGCAAAAGTTTAAGCCTACCAAATGGAATTTCCCTAAATTCTATCAAAAAATTAGATATCAAGTAAAAAAATTATAATGCACTCCATTTACCTAGGTGCTAAATATGGTCATCACTCTAAAACACCACAACACTACATATTCAAATAGCAAAATGATAAACATCTTGACGCAAGACGGCTCATAACCATGTTGCATTTCACCTAAATTACTATCATAAAGTTAAATGTAAATATATTTCGATCATTATAAAGGTATGTTTCATTACTTTGAGGGTTGTTATAACTTATAAATAATATAAAAGTAATAATTTATTTATATTTTTTCATAAATACAAAACTATGCATAAAATGTGTATTTTCTAATATGATTGATAAAATTTGACTATTATTTATATTTTTTGATCTAGATAATAAGTATTATACTCTAATAGTTGATCAATATGTATAACTATTAGAGAAAGTATTATTAAAAGTTACAAAAATGTAAAATGTGGACAATTCAAGATGATTATTAACCATCTTGAATCAAGATGTGTATCATTGACCAAATAAATCCAAAAAAATAGCTTCTTGTAGCAAACCTTAAAGAAAGATATATTTTCTTGGATAAATTATAGGTGACCCTGTTTCATTTTTTTGGACCATCAGAATACAAAAACAAAGTAGGGATTATTGATATATAAAAATTGAAAGTAAGGATTATTAGAATCTAATTATCCTATATAATAATCTAAAACTACTGTCATTAATGGTTTGTTATGGAAATAGGTTATCTACCTCTAATGTTATAATTTTTGGTAGACTTTCATTTAAAACCTAAGTGCTCCAAGAACAGCAAAGGTGCGGAACTATGTATTTACATGCGTATGGCATTGATATATAATTTATTCAGGAAAGCTTTCACTGAATTGATCAATGAGCAACATTTTTAATTTTGAGTTTGATCATGGATGGAACAGTTCCGGGCATGGCGCAAGGATACGAACCATACGGTGGATGCGATGGTAAATTTTGCGGAGGCATCGACGCAGTTCCATGTTGTGAAGGATACATTTGCTCTCCTCCTGAAGACGTTATTGCTGGTGGATCTTGCGTTCCAGCCTATGATTGACGTACCAATGCATGGAACTAGCTACGCAAATCAATATCGACATTTGATGGCCTTTACTCAAATAATGCAAATAATGTACATCATAGGATCTTATGGTGTTGCCATAATTTAACTATAGTCATTTACTGTACGTACTCTTGTTGCGTGCTTTACTTGAATGAAGTTTGAATAAAGTATGTTGTGGGCTGTGTCCCTTTATTAGAAACGATCGACGACTATAACTACGCCGAACTCTTTAAACAATTTCTTAGCATTTACTGTTCTCACTTTTAGGCTGCCGTGGGGGTATTCCTGAAGATGTCCAAAGTCCACGCCCATATCCATTGTGGGCGAGATGCTGTAGGGAATTCGGTGTGGTGTTCCACACCATCCGCCACACTCGATGTAAGTTTCATTTACACATATTCGTAAAAAATTGTGTAGTGGAAATTATACTTTGAAATTTTGTTTGTGTATGTGCTTGTGTTTGTGGTTGTGTTTGAACTCCGACGTGTCGCCGTTGAACATATATAGTGCTTGTGAATGTGGTTGTGCATCCGGCGTGTGGTCGTTCAAATTTTATTTGTGTTTGGGTGCTTATTTGAACTCCGGCGTGTGGCCGTTGATCATATTTTGTTTTTGGGACAACATTTGTGCATCCGACGTGTGGTCGTGAACTTTTATTTGTGTTTGAGATTATGCTTGAACTCCGGCATGTGGCCGTTGATCATATTTTGTGTTTGGGATTGTGTTTGTGCATCCGGCGTGTGGCCATTGATCATATTTTGTGTTGGGATTGTGTTTGTGCGTCCGGCGTGTGACCGTTGATCATATTTTGTGTTTGGGATTGTGTTTAAACTCCGGCGTGTGACCGTTTATCATATTTTGTGTTTGAGATTGTGTTTGAAGTCCAACGTGTGGCTGTTGAACATTTATTTGTGTTTATGCATTTGTTTGAACTCCGGTGTGTGGCCGTTCAACATATACAGTTTTTGTGGTTGTACGTGTGGTTATGCATCCGGCGTGTGGCCGTTGAACTTTTATGTGTTTTGGGATTCTGTTTGAATTCCGGCGTGTGGCTGTTGATCATATTTTCTGTTTGGGATTGTGTTTGAAGTCCGACATGTGGCCGTTGAACATTTATTTGTGTTTGGGTGCCTGTTTGAACTTGTTACAAATGAAAACTTGTTAAAAATAATGCTCACCAAGTTGCCCTTGTTATTAATGAAAACTTACATGTGAAATTGTCATTTTCGAATGAATTGTATATATACTCTTTCACATATATAATAACTACTTTGAATCTGAAAACTCTTTGTATTTTTGCTACTTATGATACAATAAAGTGATGAATCCCATCTCTCCCAGATAACAATATAACTCTTTTAGTTTTGCTACTTATTATACAATAAAGTGAAACATCCATCCTAATTTTCCAATAGTCCACTTCTTTGTTTTTCTTGATGAGGATATGTATGGAGATGGGTGGAGGAAAAGATAGAAAATCTAGCTAGTAGCACACCCACTAGTCCACTTCTTTATTTTCTTCATTCTCTTTAGTTTTTATTTTGCCCTTTGGATTTATGCATATCTTTTATTTGTGTTTGTGCATGTATTTGAACTCCGACATTTTAGTGTTCAAATTATAAGGTTATATGGTTGGAAATATTTCAGTTTTAAGGAAGATTCTGCCGGATTTGCATCAATTGATATTCTAGTCTATATAATTTACTAGTACTCAATACTTAACTTCTTCACGTACGTATATATAAACATGATTTAGTGCAAACTCTAAACTATATGATATTTTACAATTTGTTGCCTAAAGGAAACTTTTCGCCAACAATTTTCTGAGCGTGGCATTCAGGAAAACTCCTCGAAAGCTAGGAAGTTGTACCTCCAGTTGGCGGGGGTACAAACCCAAAGACCAAGCTGTCTATGGTCTTGGTAGTGCGACATCGATGTTCTACCAAACTCCACCCCCCGCCCAGGGTAGTTCGTCCAGTCATGTCAGTGTAACCCCGTCCATGGATGTTATTCTTAGGGATCAAGTTGCTGCGAACTTAACTGTCCTCTCCTAAATGCAAAGTCAATTAACATAGGTTTTGCAACAACAACAAGCCGGTAGTTCTTGTTCCCCATCTCAATATTTAAACTTATCATGATCCCCTCAACCCCTCCTCAACCATGAACCTTATAAATGTTTGAACTTATGAATGTTTAGTTAATATATGTACGAATATTTAGTTAGTAGATGTATGAATGTTTAACATATGTATGGAACTTATGTATGAATGTTCAATACTATATATGTATAATTATGTTATGTATGAAACTGACAGGTGGATAAATTTGCAGCTGATTATGTATATGTATATATATATATATATATATATATATATATATATATATATATATATATATATGTATATGTATATATATATATGTGTGTGTGTGTGTGTGTGTGTGTTTGTGTTCAAGACGTTTAAGTAGAAGGGAAGGTTTGGCTTAGGATAAAAGCCAACTGAGAAGAAAGTCAGGCTCGTAAAAATGGCCATAGCTGAGCAGAAGAGGTTAACAATCCTCCTATCTTGTTCCAAACAAAGCCCTATTCACTCACTTTGAATGGACAGTTTGTTAGGGAAGGTGATGACTTCCCTTACTATGGGTTCCCTGAACCATTCTACCTGAAGAACAAAGGAGTTCAAGTTGCTGGGTTAGAAGTCTTCAATGACTGCACTATTAATATGGCTACTGTCTTTGTTCACGCTCGGGACAGGCAGCCACCATTAGAATGGATTCATCTTGTTGGGAGCAACATATTTGGCATGCTATTTGGACAAGAAGCTTTCCAAGAGAAGTCTGAAGCTGACGTTGTTGTTGCTGCATTATCCAACCTAAGCTTCAACCCAAGCTCTACGATCACTGAAGATGGAGGAGTTAACGCTGTCTCATGGATTGATGCTGAGGAGAATAGCTTTGTTTTATCTGTAGGGGAGTCTGTTCCTAAGGGCATAGAGTCAGGTCTTAAGGGTCTAGAGTCTAACGAGTATGGTCTTGAGTCTGCTGGTGATGTATTCCTTTCTGCATTCAATAAGATGAACATTTCTGCTTACTCTGATTCTTTTTTCCCCTCTTCCCTGAACTACTGCGCCAACAATAAATCTTAAATTTAATGAACCCTTAAAAGAATTTTCTAATGAAAATTAGCATAAAATGATAGTGTTGGAAGACACCGTCACCATAAATGTGGGCAAAGAAGAACAACCTCGGGAATTGAAGTTAGGTAGTTCACTCACAGCAGAAGAACGGGTTGCATTTACAGAACTTCTCAGGGAGTTTGTAGATGTATTCGCATGATCCTACGAGGACATGTTGAGGGTTGATAGGGAAATTGCAGAGCACACCATACCTTTGATCCCTAATGCAAAGCCGGTTCGACAAAAGGCTAGGAGGATCAAGCCAGAATGGGCTAAGAAGATCGAAGAGGAAGTGATCAAGCGGCTTAATCCTAAGCTTATCAAGGCGGTTCAATACCCAGAATGGATTGCTAACATTGTTCCAGTGCCCAAGAAAGATGGGAAAGTGTGCATGTGTGTAGACTTCCGAGACCTTAACAAAGCCAGTCTCAAGGATAGTTTCCCATTACCTGACATTGATGTGTTGGTGGATAACATTTGCGGACATGAGCTCTTATCCTTTATGGACGGATATGTCGGTTACAATCAAATACAAATGCCAGAAGAAGATATGGAGCAAACCTCATTCACCACACCATGGGGAACGTACTGTTACGTGGTTATGCCCTTTGGTCTCAAAAATGTCGGAGCAACATATCAAAGGACTGCCAACACTCTACTTCATTACATGATGCATACGGAAGTAGAAGTTTATATATGGATGACATGATTGTTAAGTCCAAGACAAGGGAGGAGCATATTCCTAACCTCCGCAAGTTCTTTCTGCGACTGCGCGAGTATAAGATGCGACTTAATTTAGCAAAGTGCACCTTTGGTGTTACCTCTGGAAAGCTACTAGGCTATGTGGTTAGCCAACGAGGCATTGAAGTTGACCCGTCAAAGATAAAGGCTATCCAAGATTTTGCAATCGCCCAGGACAGAAAAGGAGATAAGGGGTTTCCTAAGGCGAGTTCAGTATATCAGTGGGTTCATCTCAAAACTCACCATGACGTGTGAACCTTTGTTAAAGAAGTTAAAAAAGAGAAGTAAAATAGAATGGGATGACCAATGTCAAGTTGCCTTTGATAAAATCAAGGAATATTTGCAGCATCCTCCAGTCCTCACGCCCCTAGTACCAGATGAGCCTCTAGTGCTCCTTTACCTTACAATGACTAGCTCCTCAATGGAGGCTATGCTGGCTCAAAAGGTAAAAGGTAAAGAGAGCGCCATCTACTACTTGAGCAAGAAGTTTCTAGACTATGAAAGTCGATACGCCGATATAGAGAAAATGACTCTTGTATTAGTATGGGCCACCAAAAAGCTAAGGCATTACATGCTTTCGCATACTGTATGTGTCATAATTGAAAATAATCCCATCAAATTTATCTTGGAGCAACCTACTATCAACAATCGCATCGCTCGATGGGTGGTCATGCTTTCAGAATTCAATCTTCAGTACTTACCCCAGAAATCCATCAAAGGGCGGGTTGTTTCAGATTTCCTAGCTGCTTCACCATCATAGGAACCTCCAAGCACTTACTTGGAATTCCTAGACGAAGTTGTATTCTTCACTGACGAGATTACATGGGAAATGTATTTTGAGGGAGCTTCTAACCAAATGGGTTGTGGAGTAGGAGTCCTATTAATCTCTCCAGAAGGGGCACACGTCCATGTATCTGTAAAGCTGGATTTTGATGTTACTAACAAGTAACAATGTTGCAGAATATGAAGCATGCATCAAGGGTTTACAAGCTGCTTTGACCTGAGGTATACGCCATATAAAGGTCTTTGGAGATTCTAGCTTCATTATTAAACAGGCTAAAAATACGTAGAAAGTTCGAAATGAATGCCTTATGGCAGACCAGAAGAAGCTTTTGGGACTTGCTAACCAATTTGAACAAATTAGCTTCCAATACCTTTCTAGGGATCACAATGAATTGGCCGATGCTCTAGCCAAGTTATCTTCGATGATATCGATCCCATCAGGCATGCTCCAACTACCTATAATAGTAGAGCGGGAGTCTGAACCAATATATGTCTGCAATATGGAGACACAAGAAGAGGAAACTGAGGAATGCTTAAATGACATATATAATTTTCTTCGGAAAGGAGAATATCCAACTGAGCTAGATGTTTGAGGACAATGGGCAATCAGATCCTTAGCAGCACAATACTGCTTGATCCAAGATTGCCTGTAGAAGAAATCACCTACATGCATCAATTTGTTGTGCATTGATGCTAAAAGTGCAAAAGAGGTTATGGCTACTGTACATGGAGGAGAGTGTGGGCCTCACATGAATGGGCGCATGCTAGTGAAGAAGATTCAAAGAGCTGGTTATTACTGGTCCACCATGGAAACGGATTGTTTGGAGTTCGTTCGAAGGTGTCACAAATGCTAGGAGTATGCCAATTTGCAGCATCAACCTCCCTCATATCTGACCACTTTGACATCTCAATGGCCCTTTTCAGTATGGGGTATCGATATCATTGGCAAGATACACCCAACATGAAAAGAAGGACATGAATACATCTTGGTCGCCATTGATTACTTTACTAAGTGGGTGGAGGCAGCTTCTTATGCCAAACTCACATCCAAGCAAGTGGCCAAATTCATCCTTCAGTGATAATGGAAGTCATTTTCTGAAAGAGGTGGAGACTTTACTTGCCACATACCATATTCAGCACCACTGATCTTCACCTTATCGACCTCAAGGTAATGGAGTTGTAAAAGCGACCAATAAAATAGTGTAGGAATCATTAAGAAAATGGTTGTTACTTACCAAGATTGGCCTGACAAATTGGCATTTGCCTTATGGAGATACCAAATCTCTATACAAACTACTACAGGTGCAACACCATATTCATTGGTGTATGGGATGGAAGCAGTCCTGCCAATTGAATTAGCAATCCCTTCACTACGAATAGTGGCAGAAAGTCAATTGCCAGAAGTAGAATGGGCTTGGGCAAGGTTCGAGGAGTTGATGTTGATGGATGAAAGGCGATTGAGGACGTTGCATAATGTGCAAATGTACCAAAGTAGGATTGCTCGCGCATTTAATAAGAAAGTGAAGAATCGTGCGCTTCAAGAAGGTGATTTAGTGCTTAAGGAAATGAGGGCACCTATACAAAACCCAAGGGGAAAATTTACACATAATTGGAAGGGTCCTTATATGATTAAGGACATTTTACCTAGAGGAGCAGCTCGACTTGCTACTATGGATAGGGAAGATGTGAGTCAGCCCACGAATTTAGATCAGCCCAAGCGATATTATGCTTAATATAACCAAGCAACTGGAAAACAAATTTTCAGACACTTGGTGAATATTCAATAAATGCTCATGAAAAGAAGAAAAAAAAAAGTTTTCAAGAACACAATAATTGTGAACAATATCCCTTCTTTTATTAATAACGCAAGTACACTACTTGTAAATGAGAAAGCTCAAAAGGCATAATTGAATAAAAGATTATTTTAGCAAAGCAACTTCAGTTCCTTCATTATTCCCATCCATCTTCTAATCTTGTTTCACCTTAACCACTTCGCCAGTGGGCTCATGATCAATCTCCATGTCTCTAGGCCCATTTGGGTCTCTCTCTTTATCTTTGGGTTTATAGGCCCGCCTGCTTGGTTTTCGCGTCTCCACTCTTGGACCAAGCCGGTCTTTCGGCGTGACTTTTGCACCGAGACAGTCCTTTATTAATGAACGAGAACCCAATCTTTCCTTCACGGATGTCTGTTTTCTTCTCGCCTCTCCAGCACGGCGAGATTCGACGGCCGCAATTAGCCATCCATGGTAGCCGGCGTCATCATATGGTGATACGTGTGCCTTCGAGGGAGCCTTAAGAGTTGGTCTTCTCTCCCAATATTAAAGCTATGACTCTATCACTGAACCACGAAGCTTCAACTGCTCAGGAGCTTCACACAGCAGTTCAGGAATGGTTTGGTTGCAACCCATTTGTCTTCGCACAAGCTCCGGGAAGTAGTATGTCATGTGCGTCAAACCGGTAATGCATATATAAGAGTTGTGTGAATCCGGGTCACATATTCAGAAATGTGTCACCACTCGATCCACCATGTGATGTCACGCGACTCCTTTAGGAATGTGATCTATTCCGTTATTGAACGAAGATCGGTGTACTTCCTCTTCCTTAGACAATAGTTCGCCAACGCCAAAGACGTTCGAGGCTACTCAATGAGGCCCAAATGCTCCATCAGCCATATCTGCCCATAAAGTTAGCAAGGGTTACGATTACATGCCAATTATTCCCAAACTAACAGAGAAAAAAAAATGTGTAAAACCCCTATGGATTTTACAGTCAGTAGAGGGGCACAAAGAAATAAAAGGAAAAAGAGAAAGAAGGAAAATGTGTAAAACCCCTGCGGGTAGACCTGGCAATTCTTGACCCGACCCGAAAACCTGACCCATATCGACCCGCAAAAAGTGGGTTTTGAACACGAAACTCTGACCCGAGACCCGAAAATGACCCAACCCAAAGAACCCGGTAAAAAACGGGTCAGGTCTGGGTCGACCCGTTGGGTCAGACACTTTAATTTTAAGTGTTTTGTCTACTTTGCCCTTGTGCAAAAAAATGGGCCCATTTCATGATATTTTAAGGCCCAAAAGTAAAATATTAGGTTGCTTTGGAAAGGTATGTGTAGAGAGAGACATACAAATGAAATAATCAAATAACAAATGACCAAAACAAAATCCTAACACTGTCACTCACTCACTCTTTCAGTGAACCCTCAAACTCCTGCAGTCCCGCCTCTCTCCTCTCTTTCAGTAAAATAGTGTATTATTGTCCAAGGTCAAAGTTCAATACATTATTGTCCAATACCCCAAAAGTTCAGAATATTAGCATCCCAAAACACTATATATTTCATAAGTACTGTTATTCGTGGATTGTTGACATAAACCGCATAATACTTGTAGACTTGAAGATTGTAAAATTTTGTCCCTTGGGTGTATAGTAATATGTCTATACAACTATGACATATCGTGGTGGTCGAACTTGAAATGGAATGATACATTACACAGGTGTCTTTGACCAATTACAATCAATTTTATTAGTTGTAAGTGACTGAGAAAAAGGGCGGTCATGACCCGTAAACCCGACCCAAACCGCCCGAAACCGGAATACACCCGACCCGTATTTACCCGAACCCGAAATACACCTGACCCGTATTTACCCGAACCCGATATACGACCGACCCGTAACCCGCTCGCCCGCCCGTATTGACAGGTTTACCTGCGGGTTTTACAGTCAGTAGAGAAAAAATTAAAAGGGAAAAGAAAGGAGGATAATGGTGTACCTGAAGTAGTAGGGGGCTCCCACGAAGTTCATGCTCCGGATTCGGGTCATCCAAGCCCATCATGGTCTCTGTTAGCATCAATGGCACCGGGTTGGAGCCCTAAGCCACGTCTTCAACGATTTGGATTAAGTTTACCAGCCCAGTTCTTTGGCCACCGTGATAAAAGCAGAATTCTCCGAGGAGACATAATAGAAGCGCTCACACTCGTATCACCGGACCATATTCCAAAGTGTAGGGGGATTGAAAGTATTCGATTATGGTTTGGAAATTTACCTTTTCGCCGAATAGCGCACGTCCTATGACCCGGGATGGAAGGCATAGCAGCTCCTTGTACTGTTTGTTGACGTCGATAGATGTTGGAGGTGACGTCGGCCGTGCAAAGTGATTCGTCCCGAGAATAGAGGACCACTCCTCTAGAAGCGGGCATCACTGCTTCAGTGTGAAGCGAAAGACGTGCATATTTGGATCCCAAAAAGTCTCCGCCACTCGGACGAATTCGTGGTTTACTCTCACTTGTCGAAGGCTCAATAAGCTCGTTAGTTTGTATCTCCCGAGTTCCTTCTATTTTTCCTTGGACAAAGTGCTCATCCAAGTAGCAAGTTTTTTCACAAATTCCATGAGAACTTGGAATATTTTTGTGACTTTTGGAGAATTTTGGTGGAAGTTTTCAAGTAGAGATGCTTGGATGAAGTTCATATGCATAATGTGGGGTATTTATACACCTTCACCTAAGATCAAAATGGAGCAAATCATCAAGAAAACGGTCATATGGACATTGCCCCTCAAATCTCATGATTTCAGCACATCATCAACGGCTAGAAAAAAAAAAGAAAAAAAAAATTAAAACCCGCCTGGGTTTTGACTTCCCTACGTCCACACGCGCGCGCCTTGCCAGGCCCAAGTCCACTTCTGTCATCCGCCAAAACCCGCGAGGGTTTTAATGTGGTCCAGGCCCGTCTGCAATGCTCGAAGCCTGTTTGTCTTTTGTAATCACGTGGACCTCTTCTTTTTCGAATTAAACCGGCCCAATCATGTATCTTATATGTCTCGGGTTTTGTTGTTGGCCCAATGATGCTCGGTTCTGATATTTTTGCTCGAGTTTACTCCGACACTTAAGTTTTATGTTTTCTTTTATTTTCTTTTCTTTTTGAGGAAGCGAGATTAATTGGGATTAATCCCATCATGTAGAAAATCATTCGAAAATGCGTTAATAAAGCATAAAAGTTCTGCATTCATCGGGTCTTGCATTAAAATAAAAAAAATATACAAAGAGTCTTGCATTAAAGTACAAAGAGTCCTAAATTGCATCGCATAAATGTAGTCACCACAGGGAGCCTGAATCGTCGCTGTCCTCTACCAAGTTGTTGCCAGCATTTGAAGTTCCGACGTTGAAAGTGCCAACCGTGCCAAAATAAGTGTCTTAGGAATAGTAATCTGGGCCAGGAGTAGGACCCAAGCTCGAGAATGCCGGAGGAGGGGGAGCGTTCTGTAAAGGAGGAAAGGGTTCAGACAAGGGCACTCCTGAAGGGTACGTCCTCGACGGTGAAGACATGGAAGACTCCTGTGAAGCGGCTAACCATGAATGATCTAGAACATACCACCCAACAGAGGGAGCAGGCCATACAGGCCCGGTTTCGTGACCGGGGGCCGACCAACCAGAAGAGGTAGACCCGCCGAGCCAAGAATGCTGAGGCACAGACCACTCTTGCAGACCCATGGACCACGAAGGATCCTTCCCAGGAGCTGGAACAGGCCATCCGGCAGAATGAGAACCGGAACCAAAAGAGTAAACGTTATCAGGGGCAGGACGTGAAGTAGCGTCACCGCTAGGGCCTGTCCACCAGGATGCCCTACGGATGCACCTGAGTCGCGATCCCTCACCACTATCTCCCGACCACGACGAACAGAACGCACCGAAGCTGGAGTACGGCGAGAATGCGAAGGCCGATAGGTGGCGCTTGACTCTGAAGCATCCTCTATCCAATATGAATGAGGCTGACTATCACTACCATACCCAGCACTGTGATGCGATCCTTCTTGGTTGTAAGGCTCCTCCAAAGACATATGACCCATGTCCTCTTCCATGCTTGGAGGACGACGACCTTTGCTGCCAGACCTGCTACGGTGAGACCCGAATGAATATTAACCTTCAACCATAATGCCTTTACCGCGACCCTCTGGTACAGACACCAAGGGAGGACGAGAAGACCCACCAACCTCTTCCCGAGATCGGCCTCGAGATGAGTACTCCCCTGCTGAAGAACAACGTGGGGGCTCTGTACGAGGAGCAGCTACAGTGGAGCGTTGTAGCGGTTCCCTAGGAGCGGACTCCGCATCAACTTCCATATCGGCCCTTCTAGCTGCATTGCCTCGATATCTACCTAGGCCAGTGAGCGCCCGATCGATGTGTTCCTTCATGGTGCTCCACTCATTGGCCATGCGTCAGATAATGGACCACCGTGGATGAAAGAGGCCAAAATCAGGGTTATTCACAAGTAAAGTGCAGGATAATAAAGAAGCAACATAAAATGGAGATTACCGATTTCCGTTCAAATTCTTGTAACGCAGAACACACGCTGCTATACTCCACGTCCAAGAAACCACCAATCTATTCCTCCGCTGACGGAATCTCCACCTCGGCAGCCTTGGTGTAAGGCCCCAGCTGTAGATCCTTTGGTTAGAAGTCGACAAAAGTATGACAAAGAAAAGGTGAAAGATACATACCACTCGGGGAGTCAAACGGCTGAGATAACACTCGAATTCTTCATTGAATTACCTCTGCGGAACATCATTGATGAAGTTGTCAAAGTCTTGATCATGAATCATGTTCCTCAGAACACCCGGGTCAATGCGCCACGGCTCAAACATATGCTCCATAGGATCCAAGGGGATGAGACCAAGATGACTCCCCAGGATCTGCCTCGAGGCTCTCTCTCCCTGGTACCACACATAACCTAAGGGCCCCTCGACCCGAATGCGAAGACGGGTGTCATGCTCTACCAAATGCGAAGGGGTTGGTAGCCCTCCCACATTGAAATCAACCTAGGGACGCCAGCTCACTTGATCCTACAAAAGGAGAGAGGCATTCAAGATTAAAATGTAGAGGAAAATGAGAGAAAGATGTTAGGCGTAAAGAAATACCGAAGCTAGGTTCAACGCACAACCAATGGGGTCAAGACTCCCCGGCTTGTACTTCTTCCCATGAATGCCCTCAGTAGTCCAGCCTTGAGCAGCTGGTACTGTCTTATCCCTCTTCGATCGAATACCTAGAGACAAAATGTAATCGTATGCCCATGATTGCATGAACATGATGTCAAAGAAAGAAGAAAGGATGATCGTCATTAAGGTGAGATGAGTCTCGGGTACGTACCTCGAGCACCTTCTACAAGGAAGGACCTTATTGGAAGCGAGTTCGAGCCTCGTGAAGATGCACAGGCTCCTCGTTCTGTGAAAGTCTCACGCCACGGTGAAGCCAGAGAATGAAGTTCCCATAGGCCGCCTTGCCCAAGTTTAGGTTCCAAATATTGTTAAAGTTCAGGAGGTTTCGGAGCCACGTCAAGATGATGTTATCTCCATGATTGGCAAAGAGGGTGGCTGAAATGATATACGCCAGGAAAATGAACCGGCATTGCTCATCGGGCAAATTTCGAAAAATGTTGTCGCGAATAGTCATTTCGAAATGCGTATAGAAAAGGCTGGAAAGACCTTGCCGCGGACCCAGGCGATGCTGACACTAGACCTAACATGTCCAGGACTACCGGAGGGATCTCCGCGTCGAAGACTATATCCTGCCCACCCCAAGGAAGACCAGTGATCATGACAAAATCCGTGGGCGCGACGGTTATCTCATCCATTGGCAAATGAAAAGA
Source organism: Portulaca oleracea (assembly GCA_029582165.1). Classification (NCBI taxonomy): domain Eukaryota; kingdom Viridiplantae; phylum Streptophyta; class Magnoliopsida; order Caryophyllales; family Portulacaceae; genus Portulaca; species Portulaca oleracea. Next base: position 19,678,713 of record CM055886.1, on the reverse strand, counting down.
CTTGGTCGAATCCCAAAACTTCTCAGCAATTGCCCGACCTATCATTCGGAAAGTCCGACCCTTCCAGGCCAGCAGACATTTCCAGAAGGGCATGAAACCCGCCGCAGTTAACGTGTCGCACACAAAGTTTCTAGGGATTGACTCGGCAACCTTAAGGGGATCTTTCAAGGCACCGGGGGTTTTCAGGTTATCCTCCTAAGTAACGACAAACAGAATTTCGGAAAGCTACTTAAAATGGGGGCTCCGTTAACATTTTGAGCATAGATGTAGTCTTTTGGGCCCTAGCTGGACCCAGTACAAACACTGGGCTCAAATCCATGGCTCACGAGTCAGTCTAGCATGGCCGAAGTCACGACCTAGCAGCATAAAAATGGTTAAAACCTGCAGGGGTTTTACTAAGCAGATGAGCCACGCGTCCGGCCCAACAGGCGCGCCGGAAGCCCATTGAGAAACTAAAACCCGCCTGGGTTTTATATTTCTTATTCTGGCCATTTGTTTTTGGTCAATTGGTCCGAGCAAGTGGGCTAATGAACGGTACAAAACCCGCATGGGTTTTATCTAATCTATAGGCCGGATTTGAAGCATTTCAGACTCACTTCGTAAGTCGAGTTTTCGGTCGGGTTGCATATATAAAAGGATTATTTAATATCCTAAGCCCTGAATATACATCAACCTAAAGCATGCTTGAACTAGTTAAAAATCGATAAGACATAGAAAATAAACTCATACTTGCTCATTTTTACACTAAACTAAGTACAAGAGGAAAGTTTAGAGGTTACCTTGCCATGAGAGCGGGTGAACCAAGCATGGTTCCAAGATTGAACGGTGAGATCGGAAGGATCAGCCTCCGCACCAGGAATAAAGTTGCGCCGAGAAGACATTTTATGGGGTCATGCCGCCGCATGAGAAAGAGGAGGATATTTGTGGCTTCGGGGTTGCATCTTCTAAAAATCAGAACTTTCTTCAAAAAAGCAAGATTTTTTAGAGAGAAGGAGGAGCTAGAAGAATATGAAGAAGTTGTGAAGAAATGAATGAAATGCATTGAATTTATAGAAAGGTTGGGTGAACGTAGACCGCTCATTTCTAGAACCCGCATCGAGATGCCAAATGCGTTTCATTGGCCGAAAATCTAAAGGTCATCATCTTGCCACCCAAAAGAGAGACATGGTGACGTGTCACGTCCTCATCCACATGTGGTTCGGGCCCACCTTGATTCCCCTTACGAGGAATAAAAGAAAAAAAAAAGAAAAAAGCCTAAAACCCGCGGGGGTTTTGCGGTATCCATGGCCCAATTCCGCAGCCCTGTGCCCCTCATCATCCCAAAAGAAAAACACAAAACCCGCAGGGGTTTTATTCCACCGAGGCCCAGCTCCGCCGCCCGAGTTCGCTCCAACCTATCCAGAATAAAACATGCAACCCAAAACTGACGGCCCAAAGACGGCGGCCCAAGGGTTTCTAAAGCTCAGGTAAAAATCTAAACCCTGCTCACATTTCCGAAAAAACTAATACTTTGTTTTCTTGCGATTCTCAGGTTGCCGATTAAAAGTGACCTTGCACCATCCGGTTGCCGTATAAAAGAGCACCAGCAGCAGTCGTCCAACGGACGCCACATAAAGACTTCCGACGACACCATCATCATCAACATCAATTGTCCAACGGTTGCCACCTAAAGGTTTTCGACGACTTCATCAACATCAGTTGTCCAATGGTTGCCACCTAAAGGCCTCCGATCACATCATTAGCATCAGTCGTCCAACGGTTGCCACCTAAAGGTTTCCGACGACTTCATCAACATCAGTCGCCAACGGTTGCCACCTAAAGGCCTCCGACGACTTCATCAACATCAGTCGTCCAACGGTTGCCACCTAAAGACCTCCGGCGACATCATCAGCATCAATCGTCCAACGGTCGCCACTTAAAGGCCTCCAACGACTTCATCGACATCATCCGATCGCCAGAGCACCGAAATCATCTATCTTCAAGTCAGGCAGCAAGTAGACAACATCTCAGGCTACTTTGACCTTCGTCCTATTCGGATTCGATCAAAGTGGGGGCTCTCTTTAGACACCAAGATTTACAACGACGAAATCCCGACTCGCCAAATTCAGCAAGTCATTTAAGCCAAACACCAAAATGGGTCATTGGGCCCATAGGATCACTAGCGTGGGCCTAACAGATCAAAGCAGCCCATCTACATTCAATAAAACCCGCATGGGTTTTAAATTTCAGAAGCGGCCCAAAAGAAAAGCGGGCCCAAGACGCTCCTCCAGCCCAGGTAAATAACAAAACCCGCGGGGGTTTTCAACTCAGTAGGACGCATCGTTTTGAGGCAACCATGTCTGTGATTCGTGTGATAAGATTTAAAACTCGCGGGGGTTTTAATACTCAAAGCTGGCACCAAAATCATCCATGAAATCCCTTGATTATAGCCTACGTGCATTGAGCTTCCTTGACTCCATAAAACCCGCCTGGGTTTTGATCCTGCACGGCATGATCATGGGTATGTGTCCCCTCTATTTTCCCTCCTAAACACTCACCCATTCACATATAAATACCCCCTCCATTTCACCCTCATTTCATCAACTATTATCACTATCCTATCCAAACTCTCTCAAAACTTCATTATCCATACTCCCTCACTAATTCTCCTATAATCATTCTTATCATATCATCATTCTTACACCACCCTTCTCACCATCCTCATAAACATTCTTCCATTCAAGCTCCAAGTCAAGGCCAATTCAAAGGATCTTTCATCTCATTCATCGCCTTTAGACAAGGTTCATTTTTCATTATTATTATTATTGTATTTCATCATGTAATCTATGTTTTAATTCTTTTACTTGTACCTTTTTTTGTAAAGAAAACATCATGTTTTAATCTTGCATGTTCGGAATGATAACATCGTCAAATTCATTTAACTTCTCCCATGTCTTTCTCATTTCAAGTTCGATTTTAGTAGAGTCTGTTTTCAAACAGGCAGATTCGAGAGTTCCTATAATTCTCGAATCCGTAATCTTACCCCCGAACTTAGAAATCGGGTTCGTAGACCGGAGTAACTTTTTATCATTTTATGGTGTGTCGATTCCCTTAAATCGGTTGACGACTCTTTAATTCTTTTATAATCCGTTTAATTATTTAAAACGCATGAAATTGCACCAAAATAATTAAAAAAGGGATTAATATACTTTTCTCACCAATCCAAGTTGAACCCGAGAGAAAACGGGCCAGAAACTAATAAAACCCCTGCGAGTTTTATCAGTTTCAAACCATTTTCTCTGGTCCATGGAAATATACGGCCCAGCCCAGGGATTGTCAAAACCCCTACGAGTTTTGATAGTTTCTGGCGGCCCGTTTGCTTCTTCTTGGGCCTGGATCTAGCGTTTGGACTGGTATTAAATCAATATTAATGTATTTCAGTGTAATTTCGAGCACTTAAATAATAAAAAACGGATTTGTAAATAAATAATGTTTCATCGCCTCGAAAACGAATTTCGAAAATAAAAATATCCTTATTTAAGGATTAAGCAACCTTAGTCGGCTCCCGATCACCTAAGTAGCGCATCCGAAAACAATTTCCCCGAACGGGGAATTTTCCGGGTACCTACACTTATGTGATGGTTGATCTTGACAAACGTGATAAGTTGGACCCAAAGTCCAAGGAGTGCTATTTTGTTGGTTATGGCACTGACTCTTTTGGATAAATGTTGTGGAATGGTAGAAAGATTTTGAGGCACTGTGATGTAAGCTTTAACGAGAATACGTGGTATAAAGACTGGCATGCATCAAGGGACTAAGGTGACAAGGTGTTAGTGGGAGCTGAGGTGAGTGAGCCAGAAAATGTTAAGTTTTCTGTCAGGCTTTGTGTGCCTAGGGGGGATACAATAGAAATAGAGGCATCACAGGCAGCTCCATAGGTTGTAGATCAGGCTGCTGAAGAGCCTGAAGCACATGAGCTAGATGGCTAATGATAATAAGCACACTCCACCACCCACCTTGAGGAGATCCATGAGGGCTACCAGAGGTAACAGATACTCTCCATTTTTGCATTAACAAATGCTGGTGATCTAGAGTCCTATACTGAGGCTATGTAGGTTGAGGCTTAGTGCAAGTGGGAGCATGCAATGGATGATGAAATTGCCTGACTTGAGAAAAATAAAACCTGGGAACTGATCAAGTTGCCTGTAGGGAAGAAAGCTTTGTTGAATAAGTGGGTCTATAGGATCAATTAAGAATGAGCCTAATAGTGTCGTGAGGTACAAGGCTCAATTAGTGGTTAAAGGCTTTTCACAAAAAGAAGGCATAGATTACAATGAAATTTTCTCTCCTGTTGTGAAACTAATCACTATTAGAACTATCCTTAGTATGGATGCAGTTAAGAAATTACATCTAGAGCAGATGGATGTGAAAACAACCTTCCTGCATGGAGATTTGGAAGAGCACTTATACATGAGGCAACTTGAGTAGTATGAGGTTCCAAGGAAGGAACACTTGGTGTGTAGACTTCGAAAAAGTCTATATGGGTTGAAGCATGCTCCTAGACACTGGTACATCAAGTTTGACACCTTTGTGAGCATCAATGGATTTAAGAGGAGTGATAACGATCAATGTTGTTATCATTTTTCTAACTCTTACATTGTTTTGCTTCTTTGTGTGGATGATATGTTGATTGCAGGAGCTGATATAAAGAAGATTACTGGGTTTAAGGAGAGCATGAAGAATTTGAGATGAAGGATTTGGGTGCTGCAAATCAAATCATTGGCATGAGGATCACTAGAGACAGGGACAATGGTGTATTGAAGTTGTATCAGGAAGAATATATCAAGAAGTTGCTTGAAGGGTTCAGTGTATCTGATGTGAATCCTAGAAGCACTCCTATGGCAAATCATCTCAAATTATCCAAGGAACAACGACCTAAGACCAAGGAAGAGAGGGAGTACATGGCTAAAGTTCCTTATGCTTTAGTAGTTGGGAGATTAATGTATGTCATGGTCAGCACTAGACCAGATATTGCCTTTGCAGTGGGAGCAATCACTCGATTTATGTCAAATCTGGGAAAAACAAACTGGGATGTAGTCATATGGTTTTTGAGGTATCTGAAAGGAACCTCCCATTATTGTCTTGTGTTTGGTGGAACTAACCTTGATCTGAAAGGTTATGTAGATGCTGATTTCAGTGGGGATTTTGATACGAGCAAGAGTACAACATCACTACTAAAAATATGTGTATTACCAACCACTTTTTTCCAACCATTTTAAATTGGTTGGAAAAACCAACTATTTTAGCAACCATTTGATATTCCAACTATTTTTCAAAAAATTTAGTGGGAAAAATGGTTGGAAATTCCAACCAATTTTGCTAAAATTGGTTGGGAAATTTTCCTACCATCCTTTTTCCTGCTATTTGAAATTGGTTGGAAAAATAGTTAATAATCTAACCATTTTTCCAACCATCTTCAAATAGTAGGAAAAAGGGTGGTAGGAAAATTTTCCAACCATTTTAGCAAAATTGGTTGGAATTTCCAACCATTTTTCCCACAACATTTTTTGAAAAATAGTTGGAATATTAAATAGTTGCTAAAATGGTTTTTTCAACCATTTTAAATTGGTTGGAAAAAGTGGTTGGTAATACACATATTTTTAGTAGTGCATGCTATGTGTTCACTTTTAGTCCCTCGGCAATTAGTCGGATGTCAAGATTATAGAAATGTGTTGCTATGTATGTCCACTATAGAATCTAAATATATTGCCCTGTTTAACGCAAACAAAGAGATGATATGCCTACAGGATTTCTTGGAGGTGCTTGATCAAGGGCAGAACGATGTTCTTCATTGTAACAGCCAAAGTGCCATTCAACTAATAAAGAATCCACTGTTACACTCAAGGACAAAGCATATCAAGAGAAGGTATCACTTCATTCGAAACTTAGTGGAAAGTGGTGAAGTGAAACTGGAGAAGATCACAGGCAGCACGAATCCAACCAATATGATGACTAAGCCAGTGGATGTACGTTGGGAAACTGAGGCTCTGTATGCCCTTAGTAGGCCTCTCAAACTGATAAAGAGGTCGGTCGATGCACTAAGAGAACTTGTGTTGATAAGTTGAGGATTTTAGAGGCATTGGTCTCCAAGTGAGAGATTGTTGTATGTGGAGCCCAATGGAGACCTGGCTAAGTCTGTAATAGAGTAAAGTGTGTCAGGAAGCCCATGAAGGTGTAGTTGGCCCTAGGAATGGTCGTTTGGTGCACAACACGTGCCCGCTGTTTAGGTCAATTATTATGATGTGGGTTTGACCTAAACTGCTCCTAGCCGCTATTTATACTTGGAGAGGGGTTTTATTAAATATATCTTAAATCCACAAGCACACGAAGAGAAAACACAACACTTGGGAGAGATTAGTTGTTCATCTACTTTGAGAGAGAGAGATTGAGGGAAGTCTCTTGTAACTAGTAATCCTCATATCACTATTGCATTTATTCCATGGTTTTTTTCCCAATTTGGGTTTTTCCACGTTAAATCTCTGCTATCAATTTTTGATCTCTTTTCTGCTTTTATCTTTAATTGTTTGTGGTTTGCTTGAGTACTCTACGATCCTATCATGTGTGTGTGCATATGAGAGAGAGAGAGAGAGAGAGAGAGAGAGAGAGAGATGAGGAGAGAGATAGATGTGTGTACGAGAGGGAGAGAGATGGAAGGGAGGAGAGAGAGATGTGTGTGTGTCATTGTGTGTGTGCACGAGAGAGAGCCAGAGAGAGATATGTATTTGTAAGAGAGAGATGTGTGCGAGAGAGAAAGATCTTGTAACATGACATAAAGAAATGGAAGGGTAAAATTGTTAATTTATATATTATGCATGTAAAAATGTCAATAAACTCTTCTGTACGCCCTTAATTGGAGTGTCTAAAAAGTAAGAGTTAAAGGGAGTAAAGGAGGGTAAATCTCACGGGTTTTTTGCATTTTGGGCCCCGAACTTTAGGGGTATTTATTTTCTGAACCATTGGTTTTCAACTTTAATTTTTTGAACTCTAAAAGTTTATAGTTTGAAAAAAAGAACCCCAAAATTTTTGGGCTAAAGAAAAAGGCCCCTGACTCATTCTTTGTTTTCATCCCATGTTTGAATTTATCTCCCGATTGATGTCAAACTTCAAGACTAAAGTTAAAACTGATATTGAAGCTATAATACACATCTTTTATTCATGTCGGGGCTACTCAGACCCTTGAATACAGGGTTTAAGTAATTCCAACATGAATAATAGAGGTTTATTATAAATTTAATATCGGTTTTAACCTTAGTCTTGAAGTTTGACGACAATCGGGAAATAAATTCAAACATGGAAAGAAAAAGAAAAACGGGAAACGGGAAACGGGCTTTTTTTTTAGCCCAGAAACATTAGGGTCCTTTTTTTTCAAAGTGCAAACTTCAGGGTCCAAAAAATTAAAGTTGAAAATTAAGGGTTCAGAAAATAAATACTTCTAAAGTTCGGGATCCAAATTCTCTCTCACTCCATTCCCAAACAAGGGAAAGGAGGGGAGTAAACACCCTCCTTAACCCTCATTACGTTCCCTAACCGTTCTGTCAAGTAGAGCATAATAAGGGCCATGTTTTTATCTTTCATTTCACGTTGTTTCCTTTTCCAGTCGGTTTAATTTGTCATGCGGCCACAATTTGATCAATTGGGCTTTTGTATTCTGGGAGTTGCTTGATCTATGTGGGTTCAGTTCAGTCTCGTAGGACTTTGGTGCAAAAAATTACTCTGAGGTACCCTAACTTTTGGTGAAATGTTTTTTTGGTACCCCAACTTTTCAAAACTAATTTTGAGGTACCCTTACTTTTTGGGTTAGTAATTATTTGGTGTTTTTCCGGCCATTAATTTTATTAAGTGACCAAAATGTCATTGTTCTTCCCTTCTTGAAGAAATACCGTTGAAGAATAAGAATGAAGGTATTTCGGTCACTTAATAAAATTAATGACCGGAAAAACACCAAATAATTACTAACCCAAAAAGTAAGGGTACCTTAAAATTAGTTTTGAAAATTTGGGGTACCGAAAAATAGTTTCCTCAAATAATGGGGTACCTCCGAGTAATTTTTTGACTCTGGTGCTTTATAACATCTTTTGGATTGAATAAGAAAAGGCCGATGCCGGCCATTTTTTTTTTTTTAAAAAAAAAGTGAAAGTAGATTTATGCCTCCTAAGAGAAATATAAATATGGATCACATTAATGTACTTTTATCATATCTTCTTCAACAAAATGACAACATATATAACAACATTAATCAACTTTTTGTATTATTATTTTGACGAATAGATGGTGAAACCTGTCAAATACAGGTTACGTACATTTATTTACCAAATACATGATAAAAAGTTGATCAACAGAACACTTTAAGCAAAGCGACCATGACACGCAAACACATTTATTTATGGATAAGTGTTGGAATATCGTAGAAGATAGAAGACAGTCTAAAGGGAGAAGCCATGGAATTGAATAATCAGTAGCCTGGCTGTCCAGGGCAATATCCATAGTCTGCACCGTCCAAAAACGTGCAAGGAGTACCATCACAACATTCAGCTCCCGCAAAACCTCCGCAAATTTCACCGGGTCCGCTGCAGGGAACTTGTGCCATTGCTGGAACTGATCATCACCAAACTATTATTATAGATGACTTAAGGGAGATTGTGCTATAGTCAAAAAAATTTTTTACTATGATAGTTGAAATGTACCTTAAAATAAGTTCACCTTAAAATATACTTTTAAGAAAATTGAAATTAATATATATTAATTAAAAAATAAGTTACAATAAGTAATCATATCTGTCGAGATATAATTTATTACAAAATTTAATATGTGATTTTATCTAAATTGAATTTTTTTCAGCTATCGTTAAAAGTGTAAGTATTATTATTCTACCATAAAAAATTAATAATAAAATATATTGATGAAAGTAACTTATTCAAAATAGTTAATCCTATTAAGTGAGATATAAATCTTGTAACATATGGGATTTATTTTTTATAAACTAATGATTATGAAATTTTCAACTACCATAATTGTAAAAAAATTTCAACTATGGTAGAATATAATTTTCACTTAATTAATACTATACTTACAAGCTATATTTTACTAATTTCTACTAGCTATCAAAACAACTGTTGTCGTATGAAAATTAAGAAACATCAACCGCCTTTTTTTGTTTGATAAAAGACACATTAATTAATTTTCAAAAGAATAAATTTAATTTCCTTTTATTGCAACTATGCCGTAGAAACAAATGGAGTAGAGGAATATATATATATACCTGAAACAGTGGTTAAGAAAAGGGCCAGTACAATGGTGAAAGTGAGTAAATTTGTGATCATCTTTGCCATTTGGAACTGATCAAGAAAACGGACTTGCTTCTTAATGGGATGTTGAGCATTTGATCATTGTTTGTCCATATTTATAGAGGACAAGCCAAAGATTTTTTTCATTATTTTAAACTTAACTATTCCAATTTGTTGACTTTTTGCTCCATTTTTCTTAATCCCGGAAGGAAAAGCTTACATAGTAATTGTTAATTATGACAATCACCACAGTAAAAATAAATTTTATCCATATATTTGTCAATTTTTATCTTCACCGTTCTCTTTTTAAATTTATGGCAACATTATAAAATATATTTTCTTAATTAAATTTTTTTTATGAAATTTTTCTAAAATTAAATATCTTAACTCTATGTTTTTGCCAAATAAACCAACATATTTTGAAAAAAATTATTTAATTTTTTTTAAAATTAAATTAAATTAAAAAAATACATTTAATAACTTATGTTAACTAAAAAAATTAACAGTTGAGATAAAACTTGACACATATACGAGTAAGATCTATTTTACTTGTGGTAATTGTCAACTATGATAACCAGTATAAGTGTATTCAATCGCGAAATGGATACAAAAGCAATTTGGGGTACCCTTATTTTGTGAAAATTAATTTTAAATTTCATGCTTTGGAATATATTTTCAAGTACATCATAACTTAAATTAATAATTGTTGGGGGATAAGTTTAGTGAATTGAACATAATATAATCCTGAATGGTTACATAGATTATTGAAATGCCCTTTATTGAGTTCAATGGCTAAAAATTAATATTATGTCGAGGTGGTTATTCAACATTAAAATGGCCATGAAGTATACATCAATAATTTGATTGTTGCATGCGCTTAAATGCATATCATGTTAATAATGTGTTGATCGAAGGTTTTCACATGTGGTCAATTTTCTTTGGGGGGGGGGGGGGGAATTAGTATAAGAGCTACACGTATTTGTGGTGGTTATTTGAGTAATGATTACTCATTTAATTTAACCATTTTAATTGCTTTGTAATAGCTATGTTTTTAGTATTTATACTGTGAGGCATTTGGTAGCAACATGGACAAGAACATAAATCAATCAAGCCTTATAAACTTAATTATATCAAGAGCATTCCACCTATATTCATTCCAAGGTTGTGAGAGTGTATTAGAATTTATAATCTTCTTTTTGTCACATCTCCTTTTTACTAGTGGCTCCATAAATGATGCGGAATGACGACAATTAGAGTTAAAGGGTCTTTGAGTTATTCAACTATGTCTCACTCCAAATGTTCTTAGGGATGTATTTGACAATTCAAGGAGAACTCAATGGATCTTTGGAATCAATTGGAAGAATTCTACATGTCAAAGAGCATTGCCAAAAAAATTAGGTTAAAGGCAAAACTTTGCTCCTACAGGATGTCTGTAGGTAGCCCTATTCAACAACACTTGAGTGAATTTAATTCCATTATAGTTGATTTGGAGAGTCTCGATGAAAAAATTAAGGATGAAGATAAGGCTATTTTGTTGGTTGTCCGTTTACGTGAATCCTAGAAAAACCTCAAGGACATATTGCATTACAGTAAAGATGAAACCTTATCCTTTGAATCTGTTGAAGGCATTCTAATGTCCGAAGAAAGATTTGACCTTGATGGTAAATCGAATGGTGAAGGTTTGTTTATAAGAGAAAATAAAACTAACTTTAAAGGCTGAAAAAATAAAAGATTTTGCAACTATTGTAGGAAACCTGGTCATTATGATATCGAGTATCGAAAGCTAAAAATAAAAAATAAACGCTAATAATGATTATATTCAAGAAAATTCTACAACCACGTTTGTTGAAGGTACTGATGATGTTTTGTGTTGCGTCTCTTGATACGGAAAATGTCACGAACGATACACCAATAACTTGATTGTTGCATGTGCTTAAATGCATAACACGTTACTAATGCTTTGAAGGAAGATTTTCACAAGTGGTCAATTTGCATCAGGAAAAAATATTGATTACTCATCTTCTTTACTTGAATATTGATTACTCATTTAATTTAGCCATTTCAATGACTTTGTAACTGCTATGTTTTTAGTATTTATATTCTGAGTCACTTGACAACAACAAGGACAAGATTAAGAAACAATCAAGCCTTATATATTTGTATCAAGAACATCTTCACCTATATTCATCTCGAGGTTGTGTGAGTCTAAGAGATTTTATAACCTTCCTCATGTAATATATTCACCTATATTCTTTGTCATCCTTGAACTTTTCCTTATCAGCTTTCCATGTAAATTTGTGTCTTTATTAATCTTTATATGATATTTCCTTTATACCATATTAACTTCTTGATTGTTTCATCTTTATTCGATCATTAAATTCATAACATTGTTCAACTTTTGAATATTGACGATATCAATAATAAACTCATTTGAGCAACGTCGAACCCAAACATCCCAAAAATATATTCAAATTATCAAATTAATACTTGAACAATTATTAAATTAAGTTGTGGCTATTTTAAAATATATATCCTACAATATAAAATTTTAAAATAGCTTTTACAAAATGAAGGGTCAAGTCGTTTTTTCAAATGGATACCTTGTGTTGACAGCTCACTTGCACAATTTATTTAAAGGTGTACGATCGTACTCAATTTGAATGGGTTTTGCTCTCATTTTTTTTCATTTTTTTAGAACTAACGGATAACGTTTGCTGACCATATTCATGCTCCATTTCTTTTTTAAGGGTTGAAAAACCTCCCATTTAATCTAAAATAGGAAAATATTCTTTACTCAATTATCTTGAGAGCCTCAATTATTCTTACTTGTCCAAGAGGTTTGAAATTTGACTTGGTTTATATAAATCAAATAACGTCATTATTTGGCTTTAACCAACATAACAACAATAAAATTTAAAATTAAACTTAAATTTGGTGAACACATCTTGGATGATGACGTGGTAAATAATAGGAGTTTTTTTAATTTTACTAGTTTGGCCGATGCGTGTGAAATGTTTCACACGTGCTAATCAGAGAATTATAAATATAAATTTTAATATATTAATATTGAATAAAATACCGTACATAATATAAAAATTAAAATTTTGATTATAAAAACAATTTAATTTTAATTTATTCGATGATAAGTTATTTGTTTGCGAAAAATAAATAGAGATCTAAAATAATTAAATATAATTAATATAATTAACTGATACAAAATAATTTTTTGTTTAAGTTTCTTCTAAAATATTTCATATAAATACAAGTCTAAAATAAATATCATTATTATTTAATGACTAACAGTTTATAATACACATTAAAACTATGCTGCAAATGGGTTAAAACTTAGTTATATGCTTTAACTTTGGATACCATAGATGCATGACTTAAGGACTCTTGTAACAAATCACATAACATAAAAACACTGTTTTGTGAATTTGAAGAGGTTGTATTTTCATTTACAATGAAATAGTTATGAATTTAAGGAATATTGATATATTTTGGAAAAATAATGTTATTAACTAGTAATTTAAGGAATATTGATAAAAAAATAATGTTATGAATTTAAAGAATCATATCTATGGTTGCATAATTTCTGATGCAAAAACAGTATATAATTTACTTTGCCTATTCTTACCTTCACAAACTTATATAAGTAATTTTAAATATAATATCAATTAAACTTATCATGATATATATATTATCTCGTACCTTATAATATATCCCAGTCAAAAAAACTAAACTTGCAATAAAATCATATATTAATTAACTAAACACGTGCTTTTTTGGCTCCGTTCTTTTATACGGTGCGATGTGGTAATAGTGCGGTGCAGTGGAATTTGAAAAAGTGTGGAGTGTGGTGGGTTGTGATGAATTGTGGTGAGAGCTGTGGTAGATGGGGTAGGTGAAGAGAGAGAATGTAAAAAGTAGAGGAGAAAAGTGAGGAGAGAGAAAAGTAAGAATATATTTTGACAATGATTGTGGTAAAGTGTGGTGGAGTGTGGTAGAGTGGGTAGAATATTGAATAGTGCCGTGTAGTATGGTACCGCACCGCAAGTTACCGCATAAAAGAACTGAGCTTAATTGATTAGGTTTAAATAGTACTTATTTACAATTGATGTTATTTAGAATTGACATTTAATCATATTTGTGTTGAATAGTTTTTGAAGCAAGAACAATATTATATAATTCATTGTCGTTATGCCTTTCTTCATATGATTATATCAATAATTTTAAATACAGTAAACTTATCATACTATATTTATCTCGTATCTTATATAATTCATGTTGCTTATTCCTATGTTCATGTACTTATGTTGGTAATTTAAAATATAGTATCAATTAAACTTATCATGATATATTTATCTCGTATATATTTGTCTCGCATATTTATCTCATATATTATAAATTAATTTTGCAATAAGATCATAAAATAATTAGCTAAACATGTTCTTTTTAATTGAACAAGGTTAAAATCTACTGCCATTCATATTACCTTTACCATATGTATTGCAAAGTTCTATCATTGTAAACCACAATTAAGTTTAAAGGATTCTCATAAAATAGCTACACAATGTTTAAGCATCATAATATAATTAGGATATCATGTTAAAAGACGAAAAGAAAATAAATATAGTATTCAAATATGGATTGCAAATAATAGTACAAACTAATAACAATAATAACAATAACAACAATCACAACAAGAACAAGAAAGAAATAAAAGTGAAATAGGTAGCTTTTAATTAGGTGTGATGATAAATATGGATTGGAAAAATAATAATAATAATAATAATAATAATAATTAATATTAATATTAATAAATAACAAAAAATGACTAACAGGTCCCTATATTTTGATTTAATTATTTTAAGGGCACTATATTTTCACAAATTATTATGAGGTGAGATTATCTTTGCAGTGATTATTTATTGGGGACATTCCAACCAATTTTTCGGTCTAAAAATGCGTGAAACAATATTTTTTGTATTTAAAGTTGTTTTAATTGAAATCAACTATCATTTTAGGTCTTAATATTTAGGGTTGGTCAAAGATACATAGCCCTAATCAACAATAAATACTGCAATTAATGTTTTGTTCACTGGAAATAGATCGGAATGTCCCCCAGAAATAATCACAACAAAGATAATGTCACCCTACAACTATTTATCAAAATACAGGGTCCTTAAAATAATTACATCAAAATATAAGGATCATTTAGTTGTTTTTTTGTAATAAATAATAAATAATAATAATAATAGTAATAATATTATAAAAATAATAATAGTAATAGGTAGTTTAACGCGTTAGGATGAAATGAAAATTTTTAAAATATGTAGGGGATAATATTGATGACGATATGATTAAAATAATAATAGTAGGTAGCTTCAATGAGTTAGGGTAAATTGGAAATTTAGAATGAATATGAGTATTTTGGGAAATCAATGCTTGTGGCATTTATTTCCTTAGCTTCTTTTATAGAGATGGTCGATTATGGTCGATGATGATGATGATGATGATGATAATATTATTATTATTATAATAATAATAATAATAATAATAATAATAATAAAAAGAATAATAAAAGAAAATAATATCTATATGCAAGATGTCAAAAAGAAAAGGAAAAATAATTGTAACACCCTGGAAATTTAATTCTAAACTTAACGGTCAAGGTCTAACGTTGACTAACAATAACAGCGGAAGTCTCATTTTTTTTTCTTTTTAATTTGGCGTTACTGCCGTATCCCCGAAGGAATACAAGGCAAGAAAGGGAAAAACTAACAACTAATCATTATTTACTTCAATTTAAACAACGGAAGGAACTTCAAATTCTAAAAAAAAACAAAACTCAACATAAACTAATTTCAAGTCTAAACATAACTAAACTTTTATTCTCAAGCTACTAACTTCAACGTCCTCACTTCTAATTCCCGTTCCCATCACAGAACTCTTCACCTGAAAACAAAACATTTAAAAACATGAGGAGGACTCAATAATGTCTACCCCTAACCGTTAAAACAATTTAAAATCCATGTCAATTCATTTTTGGGGGAGAAGTGAACAAGTCAAATCTTTTCGAAACCAACTTTCTTTCCCAACCAACCAAACCATCTTTCAGAATTATTAAGCGGGCGGACCTTGCTTATTTGGCCCTCGAAGTCCAAGACTTCACAATAACCATATCTCAATCTCAATATCAATCTCAATCAATCACAAACTCAATAATACGGATGGCCATCCATTTCACACACGTGCATATAAATTACCCCGGGGAAGTAGCACTTATCAGTCGTCCCTGATCTCTTGACAACCTCCCTGCAGGAACATATCCTGGTCTATGGAGCATTGCCCGAACACATAACCATATTAGGGCATCCCCTGATCTCTTGACAACCTCCCTGCAGGAACAGATCCTGGTCTATGGGGCGTTGCCCGAACCTGCATTTATGTCTCATTTGAATTATTAGTCAGGTTAATAACAGATCCTGTCCAACTCAATCACCCAATCGTTCCAAAACCATTTCCAAATCCACATAAAAGACTGTCCACATTTTACCAACTAAGAAGAATATAATCAACATCCAAAATAGACAGCCAATTTCCACCATAAAATCCCTTCGAGATGCAAACCGCAAAATAACTTAAAAATCAACAAAACAATTAAAGTGCACCCCAGTGGGATTTAGGACATAGACATTACCTGGAATTCTTCACTTCACTTCACTTGACCTCCACGAACACACTTGAGCTCACTAAAACGACGCGGTTTAGATCGTGCCTAGAAATAGAATAATTCTATAATTAATAACGTCTCTCCGAGTTAGTACTCACTACATTCTACCTCACCTCACCCTAGGAACACTATAAGGTTCCCATCATTCAAGTAATAACATATTTGAACATATCTCACATCATCTAACTATCACATATCACAAACACTCCCATATTACAATCACTTGAATAATTTACACATAACAACACATTAATTCAAAAGAATAAACTGGACAGAATTCAATACTCCAACAAAACGAACCATAACTTGACTTCCCGACCTCCTATGGGTATGGTTTTGGACTTTCTGGAAACCTCGGGATGTCTACTAAAACTCTTATGTTGACCCCGAGACCTAACACACACCCTAAAGTCCTATAAAATAGCCAAATATACAACCTGTCCAGTTCTGACCTAGGTGCGCTATTTGGGTCGTAACTCAGAATATACACCTCCAAAACCCGATCCGCAAAATTTCTATGAAAGCTAACATCCTGAAGTATTTTCATACCAAACAGTAGGGCTAAACATTAACTACACAATAAATGGTGACCAATATCGTACGACTCATAAAATCTCTCCAAACTGACCGGGTTTTTATTTCGGGATTTTCGATCCTAGTTCTAACCATACTATCCCGGGACTCCAAATTGAGGTTCTAAACAGTCTATTAGGTTACACTACTTCTTTCACCCCCATAACATCACTAAGGACGGGCTTATACATATACTAACATGAATTGCCACAATAACATATTAATTCTCAATCAAACACATAAAATTAAAAATTCACCCTAATAATTGAAATAAAAGGAACGAAACATGGACCCCTAAACTTCAAAATACAGAAGGAACCAACAAGGTACTATTTTACCAAAATATAAATAAATTAAACATTTTTAATTAATAAAGAATTCGATAAACCTCTTAATAACGATATAACAGACGATAACAATCAAAATAATACGATTACTATTTCAAAGTCAAAACTTTATTTATCATAGCATAATTTAATTTGTAAAAACAACTAAGAAGATTTAGAAGACACCCTTTGTAAAAGTATAATTTAATAATAATTATAAACTAATAAATTTAACTCCGAACTCTCAAAATAATTAAAAGTTCCGATTTAAAACTTGAAACCGTCAAATACTTTGAGAATTAAAACGCAACTCCATTGTAAAAATCGGTCATATATATCAACACTCTATTATAACACATGGAATTAAATTTAACAACTTAAACAAAACCTAAATCATGCAAAGAAATCTAATACAACACCAACTCTACCCATAATCCACTCCCCACATACAATAATCACAAATTTCTAATTTAACACCAAAAACTCTCACACTTAAAGCAACCTGAATAAAGTATTCCCCTAAGCATGTATTTAACATAAAAAAACTCAGATTATGTGAATGATAACATGCATGAATACACTACTAGCAATACTAATCAACGTAGGCTAACAGAATAGTGAATGAAACTAATGGAAACCAACATAGGGTAGGGTTAGGATTTTTTTCGCAAAACTGGGCAAAATAACGGCAGAACGGCGGACGTCGGCGGCAGTAGTCTCCCGGGGAGGGTCGTGGTCGGTGTCGGAACGGAGCAACGGCGACGGCAGCAACGTCAACACAGCGGTAGCAATAGCGGGGGTCGATCCCTTCGGTTCTAATCGGCGTGCACTCCTCCAGTGAACGCGACGGTTGCGGCGTAGTGGTGCGGTGTCACAGCGTCGTCGGACGGTAGTAAGACGACGTTGACGACGGTCTGCGAGGGTCATGGTGGCGGCGGTGTCGCACAGCAATGTCCAACCGACGGTGAGAAGGCACGATGAAAACAGAGGAAGAGGAAGGTCGTGGTGGTTTGTGGTGGTGCTCCGGGACTGTTAGGTGGTGCCGCGGCGTGGCGAAGGCGGCGGTGATGCGTTAGTTGGCGATTCTGCTACGAGAGAGAGGGGGGTATGGGGCAGAACACGTTAGGGTTACGTTTAGGGTTTTGATAGTTATATTCCTTTAGCTAATCAAGAAAATTATACCATTTAATTTAGTAAACTTGACTTGGGGCACAAGCCCTCCAACCGTCCACTAGCAAAATTGGGAAAAAGATTTTAAAATTTTTTTTTCTAAACAATACTAATAATAATAATAATAATAATAATAATAATAATAATAATAATAATAAGAATAATAATAGCAATAACAACAATAATAATAACATAATTAACTTGATAACTTAACACATAATCATCAATTATTAACATGTAATTTACCAAAATACCCCTATTCCCATGCATACCCATGCACGTAGAAAATACTATATTACCCTTGATAATCCCTCGACGGTCCTACGAGCTCAATTGTTAACAATTTAAACACCGAAATAATTAACGGACGTAGAATAATACTAACGACGTAACGACAATTATAATCCGATTTTCCGGGGTTTTACAATAATAGAGCGCTAATGAGTGGTCATGGACGTTACGTCAAACAATTCAACTCCATGGCAAAGCTCGGGTATGATAGAGCACGGCTCAACACTTGGAAACTCTATGCGGAAACTGGTAGGAGTTGTAGGTAAGGGCAAGGGACGAGGGAGGGAGGTTGAAATTTTTTTATGGAACTATGGATCGTTTCACCTTACTAGGGTCGCTTTGTCGTAAAAAAATAAGAAAAGAAAAAGGTCGATGTAACTTCCCTTTGCTCAAAGCACTCTCATCCCGTGTTTCACTCTCTTAGAGGTTTCTCTTCTTACTTCCCACCCTGGTTTGTGGTATATCGGTTTCGGTGGGGGGGGGGGGGTAAAGGAGCGAATTTGATATTCTCTTTCCCCATAAAGAAGGAATAGATGTTCTTAATTCTGACCATCGTGGATAGAGTGCCGATCAAATTGCCAAGGCCTACCAAGTAGTAGGTGCAAGCATCCATGGGAATAACATCACAAAGAACACTATCCTCATAAGGACTAACAGAGAAAGAGACTGAGACTTTTTGAGTCACCTCAAGGTTGCTACCATCTTTTAGCCCTTGTAAGCTATAAAGATGAGGGTGAGCCAAGACTAGCAATTGGGGCTTCTCAATCATGTAGGTAGATGCCAAGTTGGTGCAGCTTCCACCATCAGTGATGACCTTACATGTCCTTCCATTGATGGTGAACCGAGTTCGGAAGATGTTATCCCGTTGAGAGTCATCATGGGAACCCTTAGTCATGAAAAAGGATCGCCTAGGAGTGGAGCTCTCCCCTTCTTGTGCGTGAACCTCAATGCTAGTCTTTTGAGCCTTAGTATCAGCCACCAAACTTGTTTCGTAACCTTCAACCATCTTCATAAGGCATTAGGCTTGGTAGTGACCATACATCCGACATGTGAAGCATTTTCTTCTGTTGTGCTTACGAAGGTATTCTGCACTTTTTTTTTGAGCTTGGGAAGATGGTATGGGTAGTTTGAAAGTTCGACTTCCCTCGGATGAAGTCGTACTCCAAGGGTGAATACTTCCCTTCCTAGAAGGCCTTGTGTAACCTTCTTCTCCGTTCTCCTACCTTGAGAATCACCATCTCGATAATCATCAAAAGGCGTTGTATAACCACTATGGTGAGTTTTAGGAGCCCAAGTTGAAAAAAAAAATGATCCCTTTTTAAGGAGTCAAGTTGTGTAGGAGTCACAGTGTGGAGCAAGTCACCCATTTGTCGTTACACTTCTCGTACATTCTCTTCGAGACGTTGAAGGTCCATAACAAAGGTTGGTTTGGTTTAGGAAATAGGGAAAAGAGGGAAATCAGGTTTTCCCAAGCGAGATAACATGGAGGCATTTGTGGAGTTTGGTTTTCTTGTGGGGTGTATAATTTGATCGGATGGAGGTTTGGGTACTTTGTAGCTAGAAAATTTTGAAGAGTTTCGTGAGACTAATTTTATGGGGGAAGATAGAGTGAATTCGGCCAGGGGAATACACGACGAAGAATAAACCCGGATGGGGTCACCAACCTCTAACAACATCCACCAATAAAACAACCACCAACACAACCACCAAACTCATCAAAATTAAACAATTCCAATTCAACACAACCAAACTCTACTTCCAACCCCTTGTTTGGTCATAAGGATAATTGTTATTATTAGGTCAGGGGCGTTCGGACCGGAGGGTTTCAACAATAATCATGAGAAATAACAATACCCAACTACATTGGATGGACACCAAGGAATGAGGGTACCCAAATTGTTCATCAATAACAAAAACACTAAGAATACCAAATTTCATACCAAAACAACAAAGAACAATTCCAGGCACAAACAAGATATCTCTGACAAAACTATAAGATTTATGCCTAGCTTTGATACCAAATGAAGGATATTTTTGGGGCGGGGGGGAGGGGGGAGGACCTAGGTTCATACAAATCATGTGGATGATGGAAATCCACCCATAGAACTCATACAAGCAACAACTATTTTTAGGGTTTTAGGTTTTTGTTGATGAACAAGAACTACAATAAGAATTGAAATAATACAATAGTAAACAATCACCCAATTGAACTAGGACAATCAAGAGTTTGAAACAAGAATCTTCCACAAATCAAAGTGTCTTGAATCACCCAAGAAATCTCACAAAGAATGAAGGAGAAACTCACACTCACAACCAAAGAGAAATCAACAAACAAATTCCACCTAAAGGACTACTTTCGTTGAATTTGGGTTTGAAAACCCTCAATTATAATCTTCCAAGTGTAGAGGATTTTGTGGTTAAAACCTATATGCTTCAAAAACAAAAGGAATTACACAAAAAAGGGGGAAGTTGGACTTAAAACCCAACATTCCCAAAATTATCACGGGCATGACTTAAAAATGTCACGAGTGTGACAAGCATCGAGAATATAAACAAAAGAGGTTTTCTTAGGGGGCATGGGCATGACCTCTAGGGTCGCCGGCATGACTATGGATTGGTCGCGGTCGCGACTCAGGTGGGCATGGGCACGACGCTATAGTTCATTTTCAAGGATTCTCGCGCGGGGGGAGGGGAGTTCACAGGCGCCACCTAGGCTTTCACAAGCGTGACCCTGGCCACCGAGCCTTATCACGGGTATGACCTCTAGGGTCGCGGGCATGACCATGAGTTGGTCGCGGCCACGACTCAAGTGGGCACGGACACGACACTATCTTTCATTTTCAAGGATTCCCGCCGGGGGGGTCACGGGCGTCCCCAAGGCTTTTGCGGGCGTGACCCTGGCCACCAAGCCTTGTCACGGGCGTGACCTACATGGTTGTGGCTATGACACCCTTGCTGTCACGCCTCCTCCTTTGCTTGGCTCACACAACAAATTCCATCTCGCCTCATTATTCATGTCGAGAATCTTGAGGCCCATTGGAAGACCTGAGAGAGTTCTCGAGAGGATCCGAAACCACGACCTATGGCCGGGGTTTTCCTTGAAATGAACACTACCCCGATGGTGTCCTGAAAGGCCCTCCAAGTACTCGGATCCACCATTAAATGGATATTGAATGGATGAGCCTTCTCAACTCCTTCGCGCGAGCCAAAGGCCTGAAGTGCTATGTCCCTCGCCTTTTTGCAAAGGATAAAGAGATAGAGATTTTAGATGGGAGAGGTGGCTTTAAGTGAGCCAATAACCATAGGTGGACCAAAATGTAACCAACCCGAATATACTTTAATAATTAAGGATCCGGGTACTCGGAGGGCCTTGGGGGGTTCACGGGCGCCCCCAAAGCTTTTGCGGGCGTGACCCTAGCCACTGAGCCTTGTCACGGGCGTGACCTACATGGTTGCGGCTGTGACACCCTTGTTTTCACGTCTCCTCCCTTGCTTGGCTCACACAACGAATTCCATCTCCCCTCATTATTCATGTCGAGAATCTTGAGGCCCATTGGAAGACCTGAGAGAGATCTCGAGAGGATCCGAAACCACGACCTATGGCCCGGGGTTTTCCTTGAAATGAACACTACCCCGATAGTGTCCCGAAAGGCCCTCCGGGTACTCAGATCCGCCATTAAATGGATAATGATTGGATGAGCCTTCTCAACTCCTTCGTGCGAGCCAAAGGCCTGAAGAGCTACGTCCCTCGCCTTTTTGCAAAGGATAAAGAGATAGAGATTTTAGATGGGAGAGGTGGCTTTAAGTGAGCCAGTAACCATAGGTGGACCAAAATGTAACCAACCCGAATATACTTTAATAATTAAGGATCCGGGTACTCGGAGGGCCTTGGGGGGTTCACGGGCGCCCCCAAGGCTTTTGCGGGCGTGACCCTGGTCACCGAGCCTTGTCACGGGCATGACCTACATGGTTGCAGCTGTAACACCCTTGCTGTCACGTCTCCTCCCTTGCTTCACTCACACAACGAATTCCATCCCGCCTCATTATTCATGTCGAGAATCTTGAGGCCCCTTAGAAGACTTGAGAGAGATCTCGAGAGGATCCGAAACCACAACCTATGGCCCAGGGTGTTCCTAGAAATGAATACCGCCCCGATGGTGACCCGAAAGGCCCTCTGAGTATTCGAATCCACCTTTAAATGAATAATGATTGGATGGGCCTTCTTTAACACTTTCAGGTGAGCCAAAGGCTTGAAGAGCTACGTCCCTTGCCTTTTTGCAAAGGATAAAGAGATAGAGATTTTAGACGGGAGAGGTGGCTTTAAGTGAGCCAGTAACCGTAGGTGAACCAAAATATGACCAACCTTAATATACTTTAATAATTAATAGAGTAATTAAGAGTATTAAGTAGGAAATTACCCAAATAAAATGAGGTACGAGCTGAGTGCAGATGGGTTTGGATTAAAAGGAAATAAATAGTTATGTGTTATTTGACCTTTCTCTTTCCTCCTCTTTTTTCTTTTAAATGAGAAAAACCAAACTAGAGGGAGAGACATGGAGGACGGTAGAACAGGGGCAAAATAGGGCTACGACTATTGGTTTCTGGCGGGAAAAAATTGTGGCGACGAGGGTTGTGACGCAGGGACAATCGAGATTCGCGGTGGTGTTCTAAAGTCGGTGGATCGTGGTTTGGTTAACGCGTGATAGGGCAAAGGAATATAAGTGTTTGAGTCGGCTGAATCAGTTTTTTCTGGCAAGTACTCAACTAATTTGGTATGCACTAACTTAGATTGGATGGACTAGAGTTGTTGGCATGGATAATTTGGTTTGACTTGATAGTATTCTAGATGAGTTCGGTTTTATTTTTATTTTGTGTTGGTGATGGTCTGAGTGGCGATGGGTGGTTGTGACAGTATTGGGTAGGTTGGTTTGGCAATAGGCAGTGGAAGTGGTGGTGATCGAAGTGGTGCTTATGGCATAGGTGGTGGCAGCTGGTGGCTTTTGTAGTTGTAGATACTTTTTTTTATAGTGAAATGGTAATAAATTTAATATGTTCCATTGAGATTGTGTAGTTAACCTCATAAAACATCATGGTAAACCTACTTTGAATTAGGCGTACATATGCCCCTATGTGAGTTAATCAAATTATTGTCAATATAACTTTAAAAAAAGTAATAACAATTTCAAATAAGGGTAGACCTACCACTAACACGCTATTTCATTGCCCAAAAAAATCAAAATTAATTTCCTTGGGAACACCTTATTCAAAGAAATATACCTCTATGATAAGTTCTTTTTTCGGCAACACTACAGAGTAATTTTCCCTATTTAAATGCACTTTGGGCATCCCAACTTTTCCATTAAGTGGTTATTGGATGACTTTCCAACCATTTTTCCTAAAATCTGACAAAGTATGTATAAAAAGGCAAAATACTCGCTTTTTTCATCTAAATTCACACGGCTTACGTATTTCCCTCATCTGTCTTCCTTGTCCTTTTCACCATTTCATCTTCTTCCCCTCACAAATGGCAGAAATCAATACCAACCTCTTCTGGACATCATCGTTAAGAAACTTTGCAAAAATTGAGCCTTTGATGAAAGCATTTAAAAGAAAACACGTCGCTACATTAATTACATATTCTCCTTTGCATCACTCATTAACCATCGCTAACAAATTAGTTTCTTCATAATATGTATCGAACAATAATCACGAACTTCTTTGTCTTTTCTTTTTCCTTTTGGTCAAGTGCAAATGCATGATTTGAAGCAAAATCGCTCCAGAAACATCTTCATATTGATTATTGAACATTTACACAAACTAAAAAAATGCAAGCACAACAAAAATAGTTTTTTGAAAAAGACCTTTTTTTATGAAGGAGCATTATTGTAAAAATGCCCTGCCGTACTCGCCAATCCAAGTATTGGATATCAAATCTCACCACTTCCAACGCTTGATTCACATCCAAAATCTTCCCATTATAGAATGGAGCTTTCGCATAGAGGGCTCCACATCAAAGAGTGCACTCCAACAACTCTTCTTACCCACAGACCCTTCATCTTCTCCAGAGACAAGACTCCAACAACTCTTCTTACCTATATGCCCTCCATCTTATTTAGAGACAGCACTCCGACAATTCTTATTACCCACATACCCTCTGTCTTCTCCAAAGACAACAAAAACTCTAATATTGCCTCAAACTTGAAATTCTCTAATTAGCACTAGCCATTATGTTCGTCTGTTGGATCGGGTAATTACTAAAATCATTTATTTTATTTTTGTTAAAATGAAGATTTTGTAATTTTATGACTGAATTTGTCGTTGCATATTTAATAATAATAACTCATGTAATATATTATATATATATCAGAAAATTAGTATTTAATGTTGTTACAAATAATTGCATCTGAAATAAATATTAAATAGTTATGTATATCGGATAATTTGCAGTCAACATTAATAAATATTAACTGCTAAAAATAAAAAAGTGTCCCCTAGGGTTTTAGCCTCCGTGAGTGTTCTCTCTCTATACTAGGATTTATCGATGGCGCGCCCGCGGTGTGTCTCCGTCATCTCCGAGTGTCAGTTTCCGACGATAGAAGGGACGGAAAAAGTTGAGGGATCAGGATAGAAAGGGAAAACGGTGGTGCAATGGGTAGAAGAGGCCTCCGATGAAGAGAGTTCTCAATTAGAGTTGTGCTTAGTGGGGAAACTTTAGACGAAGACGAAGTTTAATTCTTATGTGTTCCTGAAGACGATCGAGAAAATATGGAAAACAAATCATGGGCTAGAAGCGAAGAAAATAGGAGATAATCTATTCCTATTCCAATTCTTCCATAGGCGTTATAAGGATAGGGTTCTAGAGCGCGAACCGTGGTCTTTTGACAAAGTTGTACTATGCCTGTGAGGTATCGAAGGAAACGCCAAACCATCAAAAGTGGGGGATTCCCTTACACACCCACCGAATTGGGTACGAGTATACGACCCCCCTTTCAAGGGACCGAATGTAAAGAATATGCAGGCTCTGGCTACTTTCTGGGGATCTACGAGAAAACTGATGAGTTGGAGGGAGCATCCTAGGAATAATCCTTGCAAGTAAGGGTGTTGATCAATCTCCGAGAGTCGTTCCCCAATGAGATACTGATCGAGACAAGAGGGGGATAAGAAGCTATTCGGAGAGTCAAATCCGAGAGGTTGCCGCTCATATGTTACTGGTGAGGCCGACTAGGACATCATGAATGAGATTGTAGGGAGAAAGAAGGGTCTTATGAGACGGGGCCTGCCAAGTATAGGGACTGGATATTAGCATCACCGTGGCAAATGAGACGTGGAATTCTAACTAGGGATCAAGGGGATAAGGGAGGGGCGGCGCCAAAGCTGTTCTTCAAACCAAAGCAAAGCAGCTAGGGGGGAAGGCCATTGTTGTCGTACTTCTGGGAGTACGGTTGTCGATATATCAGGGAGTGGTGTTCCAAGCACTCAGAGCGGACTCAAGTGTTTCAAGGTAGATGAACCATGGAAGTGATGGGGATGATAACTACAAAGTACGAAAGCAATAAAAAGATGTTCAGGAAACAAAATCGGTATTCAACAACTAATCAATTTGAACGACCTAATTTACCAATTCTAAACAAGCAATTAAGAGTGATTGGTTGCACCATTAAAGCTCACCAAAGCCCTCTCTCGAGGGTCAAGAACTAGTCTAACTATTCTAACTACCTATTCTCATGGAGTTAGTCTAATTAAACTACAAGAACAGCAACCCTAGACCTAGTTAGAATTCAACTATTCTCATGTCAAAAACCCTAACTATTTTCTCTACCCACGCTAGCAAATTGACCTTACCTCTCAACATAAATCAATTACCTAAAGGAATATGGATGAACACTCTTTCAAGCATTTCATCGAACACATAAGGGCATGAGAAATCTATAACTACAAGCATAAATTTGGTTAGATTAGGCCTAAAACAAGATCAATTCATCATCAAACACATCAATCACAACCCAAACAACA
Organism: Portulaca oleracea; assembly: GCA_029582165.1. Classification (NCBI taxonomy): domain Eukaryota; kingdom Viridiplantae; phylum Streptophyta; class Magnoliopsida; order Caryophyllales; family Portulacaceae; genus Portulaca; species Portulaca oleracea. The sequence continues at coordinate 19,652,281 of CM055886.1, read as the reverse complement.
CAAAACTAAAAATAAAACATCATAATAATAAAGCAATCTAACAAGCATATGAACATTAAAAGAGATAAAGAGAAAGGGATAGAAGAACTTAGTTATGATTTTAACGCGAGAACGAAATTGATGAATTCTTGAACAAAGATAACCTAATCTAATTAATTTAGAGAAATCTAAACCTAGAACTAGAGAGGCTAAGGGAGAAACCTCCCTAGAGAGAAAACTAGAAAATAAAAGAACGTAGAATTGAAAAGTTGTCTTTTCTGATAAAAAAAACTACTTGAAATAAAAGACTACAATCTGGCACGACTGCCCGTGCCGATTGGCACACCTAGGTGTGCTGAACTGGAAATCCCAATTTCGCTTCTAATTTTATGGCGCGACTGTGTTGGCTTCCTTTGCTGTTTAATTCCAATATCTTTTTCCTCCTTTGTCATTATCTTTTGCACTCGAATTACCTAAATATAAGACAATTAAATAATTTTTTTTAACAACGGTAAGCAAAATAACTAGGTAACTCTTCTCACAAGAGACATACCCAGTCTATCTTCTCTCATTATACAATTCAGGGAGTGAGCTTCCGCAGGATTCCAAAAACAAGAGCCAACAATATTAAGGCCGACCTTGGCCAGCCAATCAGCCGACCTATTTGCTTCGTGGTAAACGTGGATGACCTTGCAAAAAGAACATTGAGACAGATACTTTTTGACATCACAAAGCAGTTGATGTATCAACTAGGGAGTATCACAAAGACCATTGAGGGCGTCTACGATGATTTTATTGTCGCCTTCGATGATAAGGCTGTTAATCCCAAGCTTGATGGCTTCACGGAGACCGTTATGTAAAGCGGTAGCCTCAGCCACAAGAATGGAAGAATTGCCCAAATTGAAAGAGCAACCAAAAATGAAGTTACCAGCCTAACCACGGATGAAAAAAAAAAACCACTAGCGGCTCCCCTAGGGGACTTAGCACCATCAAAGTTAAGTTTACACGTTCCAATTGGCAGAGGGGACTAGGAAATCCAACGCATAGAAGGTCGCTTAAGGGGGTCTTCAGCTATAGAAGTCAGATCCGAATGGAGGTTATCAAGCTTGTTATGGGTTCTCCATTCAGTGATAATCTTCTTAGCTCTGATGAGGACACCATTAGGATGCATTCGGAGATTTTGGAAAGTGAGAGAGTTCCTAGCCTTCCAGATGCTCCTAAGGAAAGCGAAAAACTGCTCGAGGTGCCTACTACTTCTATCTTGCTTGTAGTGCTTGAGGAGGCTAAGAATATCCGGGAAAGAGCGGGGGAGAGAGTGAAGCCAAGACTGATCTGCAGCGATCTTCCAGGTATTTTTGGCTTGACTGCAATGAAGAAAAATGTGGTCCTAGTCTTCAATTACATTAGTACAACAAAGACAGTAAGGGGTGACAGAGCACCCCCGATACACCAGAGAGGCGTTAGTGGGCAGGGCCTGTCTGCAAAGGAGTCATAGGAAAACTTTCAATTTAGGAAGGATATCCAAATTCCAAATCCATCGGTATTCCCAAGGTTGAGCATCCACCTTGAGATCATAAGCAAGCCAAGTAGCCGACTTAGTGGTAAAGGAGCCACTACTAGATAAGCCCCAGCATTAATGATCACTAACATCATTATCAGGAATAGGAATGTCTCTGATTAGACGAATCGAATGGTCATTAACCAGATTACAAAGGAGGTTCAGGTTCCATTGCTTGTCGCTTGTGATAACATCAGAGACCATTAATCTAAATTCACATTGGCGGGATCTATGTTTGGATTAAGAGAGAGGACATTGGAGAAGTGGCACCAGTTGTTTGTCCAGAACTTGATATGATTGCCATCTCCAACGGTCCATCTCATACCTTTTTTGAAACAGTCCCTACTTCTTAAGATAGCTTCCCATGCCCAAGAGTCATTATTTCTAATTTTTCGATCAAAGAGATTGGTTTCTAGGGGGTATTTAGATCGCATTATGTCAACCCAAATACCTATTCGGTCTCATTCCGAGCCGAATTTTAATCATTTATTGGGTATTTTTGCTTGTTCAAGCCCCTTAATTATATATTAGATATGATGATTTCGTGTTTTGTAGGAAAATAAAGAGTTAGAAGGAAATTGGGCTTAATTGAGGCTTTTTAGGGAATCCCGTGTGCTTTCCCAAGCCGGCCCGAGCCAAGAACTGAGGCGAGACCAACTCGGGAATTCCATTTCCATTATTGGCGCAGAACAGGGCAAAGTAGGCGGCCGGGCACCCGTGACAGTGAGGGTCACGCCCGTGACAAGCTGCTTTGGCATCAAGACATCAGCCGAGCAGAGTGTTGTCGCCCCCGCGACTACATCGTAACGCTCGCGACAAAGCTTGGCCGACTACGGATGAAATTGCTCGAGGACGTTGACGCACCCGAGACATGCACGGTCGTACCCGCAACAGAATAGGGTCGTGCCCGTGACAAAACACGTCACGCCAGCGACAGTGATGAGAAATTGACAGACAACAATCGCCAGAGGTGGGTCGCGCCCGCAACGTTCGGCGATTCTTCGGAAATGTGCGCGGCTGCTGTGTGATTAATTCTAGGGTTTTGGGATATTTTCTTTCCTTCTATAAATACCCCATGTAATTCAGCACTATTATCATCTTAGTTAGGAGTAGGATTAGAGTAGAATTAGGGTTTTTTGCTTTTCTTTATCTTGCTTTAGTCTTTCTTCAAGTCTTTAATTGTTCTTCAAGTTTTCTTTCATTCCTCTTCAATTTTGCATTCAACTCTCTTTCAAGCAATTTCCATTGAAGCAATTTTCTCTCTCTCTCTCTCTCTCTTTAAGCTTTCATTGATGCTTTGATTCAAGTTTCCTAGTGCTAATCACAACCAATCCAACTTTTAGTGAGGAGGAGGATTAATGGTCACAAATTCTACTTTCAAGTGAGAATTGGGGGACTCTTATTAATCTAATTCACAATTTTCTTGTTTGTTCGGGGGAAAATCCAAGCGAAGATTGAAGATTAGAAGATTTGAGCATGCTAGGTATAATTTCTTGTTCCCAATTTCATTGTTCATTCTAGTTTTTCATTCATTGCTTTTAATTGCTTTCTTAGTTCGGTTTTAATTTCATGCTTTCTTGATTGTTATTATGAATCCATGTCTAGATTAGTTTAATAGCTTTCTTTATATAATTTACCGCTTTCCGCAATTGAAAACCTCTTACGCAAATGAATTCCCTTGTCAAGCCTAACACTCATCCTTGTTTATTCGACAACCCTTACTTCTCAAAAACCCAAAAATATGCAACCGAACAATGGCGTCGTTGCCGGGGATAACGGTATTTGGTAGATTAGGTTATTGGTTTGTTTGTAAATAGTTTATTGCTTACTAGATTTTTCCAAGAAAAAAATGTAGTTAAAAAAATTGAATATCAAAAAAAAAAAGAAAAAAAAAAGAGAAAAGAAAAAAAAAGAGTTATGGCTTGTCCCCAATTTCCCCAATTTGAGAATGAAATATTTTGGAGATATTTTGTTAGATTACATGATTATCGTGCTCAATGTGAAATATATGGTATCTTTTATGGTACATTAGATCTTTTGGGAACTGTGACTGAGGGTGTGAATTATGAGACCCAAAACCTCTTAGATTATTACGGGTTTTTCAGTTTAGGAGAAGAAAAAGTATGGGAATTATGTTAGTGGTTGTCTAGGGATTCTTATGAATTTGAGCAACAAAATATTATTCCTAACGACCAACCTTCTTATTATGCACCACCCTCTGGGACCGAAGCTGAACAGTCATGTGATTATCCCGTGTATTTTGATGATCAATCTTATGGTAGGGATTATGTAGAGAACTCTTATGATCTTCCCCCATGTGATGTTGTTGAGTCTCATCCTTTGTGCGTGCATTGTGAATCTCCATATCATGCTTCCGAATCTTGTGTCCAAGTTGAAATAGATAATATTCGTGCTGAAGTGGATGATTTTCGAGCTGAAATTTGTGTGAAAATGAATGAATGCATGCAAGAATTTGAACACATGCTTAAAACTGGGGTAGAAGCTTTTTCTTCAAAAATGGTTAATTCAATAGTTGAAGTAGATCATTCGTCATCTTTGAGTCCTGAAATGCGTGTTGATTCTTCTGTGTATGATTATGATGAGGATGATGACTATTATAATAGACCTAGTTTTGCATGGAAGCTTAGCAATTCCTTAGCTTTAGCTGCACCTAGTGATCATGAGGAAAATGATGATTTTGTGTGTGATGATGTAGAATTTGATGGCAACATTCTTGATGATGAACCATTCTCCACACCGTTATCCATGCTTTTATGTGAAGAAAAGGTTGAGTTTATTGAATGCCATGATACTTGTGATGTAACTGAACATGATCTTATTGAGAGCGAAATAGAATCTTTTGTGATTGAATGTGTGCTTAAAACTGAATTATTTACTTTTATTGAGGATCATTGTATTAGTGAGGCATTAGCTACCCTTTCTTGCAAGTCCATGGATGTAGAATCTTGTGATGATGAGCTTAATTCTTTAGGGATTGATCCTAATTGTTTGAACTTGGTTTGTGACAATGATGCTTTTGATGATGATATGCTTTATGAGTCATTCACGATGGGTTATAACCTTGAGCCTTCCACTTTCACTTTTGATGTTGTTTTGGATTATGCACCTTTGTCTTCTGATACTAATAGTTCTTCTGATGAGTCTGATTTTGATGAAGATGAAGATGTTCCTGTTTGTGATGTTTGGAGTGTGATGATGTGGTCTAACCCTACTTTTTCCTTATCACTTATTGTTGATTATGATGAATTAGATGAAAGTTGTGATTTGGAATCAGTGTTTGATGAATATTGCATGGATATTGAGTTTGAATCATTGTTTGCGTCCAAGTCTTTGCATGAGCATGTTCAGGAATGTGTTGTATTACTCCTTCCCGTTGATTTGCATACCCAATCTCCATTTATAAGTCAATGGGAGGAATCATTTTTCATGTCTCATTTTGAAGTGCCTAGGAAAGTCTTGTACATACCTGTAGTCCATCCTTTCTTTGACTTTTCTAAGGCATTCGATAAACTATTGAGAGCACTAATGTTTGTTGATGTGATTTTGAGAGTGTGCTCCTATCTACACCATTCTGAAATGCATGCACGGATGCATGACTTGTTACTGCGTGCGTTGCATTGTTATGAATTGGTGCCCGATATCTTGAGGTGAGAAGGAGTGAGTCTTTTGATAAGAAGCCTTGCAACTAATATCTTTCCTCACCTTTCATGTACAATTAGTGAGTGTTCTTTCTTTTTTTTCTTTTGTTTTCTTTTTTTTGTGTTTCTTTTTCTTTCCTTTTGGAGTGCTTGCTTACCTTACTTCTGTTTCCATTGAGGACATTGCAACCTCTTTGTGTGGGAGTTGGGGGGGGGGGGATAGTATGCATTCTGGCTTTTGAGTCTAAGAAAAAAAAAGAGTGAGATTCATATTGTAAATATTTTGGTTTTTCTTTAGTTCTTTAGTTAGTATTGTCTTGTATATATTTCTATTTTTTTTTCTTTTAATTTTGCATGCCAAATTCTAAGCATTTAGGTAGTTTAAATTGTATATCCTAACCTTATGCTTGGTGCTTTTGGATCGTGGATCAGGTTGTCTTTCATTGAAGATCTTGAGGTAAGCTCCTTCCACCCTCTCTTTGAGTGTATATATTCTTGATCCATGTCGCATGCTTGATTTTTCCTTTTGGATGGCGAACCCCTTGTGTGTGAATGTTGGGATTATCTTGTTGTTGGAGCCGTGTGGGCTCGGGTAGCCATCATTTTTTATGTGATAAGTGTTTTGTATATATGTTTTTCTTAGGTTCTCTACCTTATATTGCGACAACCCTTCACACAATTGGGACATTGTGATGTTTTGTGCGGGAATGGGGGTGATATTTTTCATGTTCAAGGGTAGATCACCTAGTATTTTGTTTTTGTTTTTTGTAGTTTTTGCTAAAATTTGAAAAATTTTGTGTGAAAAAGGGAAAAAGATTGTGAAAAACCCCCAAAAGTGTTTCTTTTTCTTTTTGAAGATGCTTTTGTTCACAATTGAGTAGGTAGTTGTCTAATTCCGATTTAATCATTTAGAAGTGGCCAATATGAATAATGATAGGCCTTAGGAAGGATTTCTGCCATGATTTATCTCTATTAGACCTTGACATGGAATGTGAAAGCAGAGTCCTCACCTCTCACACGCCCCGATTGTGAATTTCTTACCCAAAGTTAGACGATCTAAGTTGTTCAATGCTCTTGCTCGCCTTAATTAATGAATTAAATAATTACTGTCGGTTCCACGATGAGGGTTGGTATGGGTGGACAGCGCCCATGCCCCTTAAGTACAATGTTTACGTATGGAGCAACCCAAATCAGGTACGGTAATCCTTTGCGAAGGTCTGTCCTACTCCCGAAACGCCGACGCCCTAAAATCATACAAAACGGATTGAGAATAAGGCTAAAGAAAGAAAAAAGTGAAGAAAAAGAAAAAAAAAGAAAGCAGAATAAAGAGGAAAGAAAAAGCAAAGAAAAAGAAAAAGAAAAATTTGAGAAAGAAAATGAAAAAGAAAAGAGAAGAGAAGAAAGAAAAATAAAGAGTGAAGTTAGGTTAGTTAATAACTCCGAGCTTGAGCACGAAAATGACTTTGATTTTGTGGCTTAGGTTAGGAAGGATCGATTAGGGCCCACTTGCACTTGTGCGCGAGGATTTTTGCTCATCATGAAGTGCCGGGGTTGAAAACATCAAGGATTGGAAGTTTTCCAACCTTTGTGTCCTTGTTTGTTCATATTTGCTTCTTCCATTTGATTGTTGAGGCGGGTTGGGAAACTAAATGCATGATTGGGGATGGGAATATCTTCTTCGCCTTTGTTTAGTTTATGTTTTTGGTTTTTCATCTTTTCTTTCTTTCCCTTTTTCTTTCTTGGCTTTTGTGGGTATAGCTTCTAGAAACCCTCACGAGACCTTCCTCGTCCACTTGGGCTACCAAGGGGTTTAAAGGGCTTAATGCATGTGTTAAATGCATCCGCGATTCCTGCAAAAGTGAGTTAGGGTAGTTAATTTCTTTTTCCCTTTCTTTATCTTTGTTTTTAATTTGCTCGGGGCGAGCAAACCCTTGTGTGAGAGTGTTGTTCGGTCTCGTTCCGAGCCGAATTCTTATCATTTATAGGGTATTTTTGCTTGTTCTAGCCCCTTAATTATATATTAGATATGATGATTTCGTGTTTTATAGGAAAATAAAGAGTTAGAAGGAAATTGAGCTTAATTGAGGCTTTTTAGGGAATCCCGAGTGATTTCCCGAGCCGACCCAAGCCGAGAACTGAGGCGAGACCAACCCGAGAATTCCATTTCCATTATTGGCGCAAAACAGGGCAAAGTAGACAGCCGGGCGTCGCACCCATGACAGTGAGGGTCGCGCTCGTGACAAGCTGTTGTGGCATCAAGACATCAGCCGAGCAGAGTGCTGTCGCCCCCGCGGCTACATCGTAATGCTCGTGACAAAGCTAGGCCGACTGCGGATGAAATTGCTCTAGGACATTGATGCACCCGAGACATGCACGGTCGCACCCGTGACAGAGTGAGGTCACGCCCGCAACAAAACACATCACGCCCGCGGCGGTGATGAGAAATTGACGGACAACAATCGCCAGAGATGGGTCGCGCCCGCGACGTTCGGCGATTCTCCGGAAATGCGCGTGACTGCTGTGTGATTAATTCTAGGGTTTTGGGATATTTTTTTTCCATCTATAAATACCCCTTGTTATTCAGCACTATTATCATCTTAACTAGGAGTGGGATTAGAGTAAAATTAGGGTTTTTTGCTTTTCTTTATCTTGCTTTAATCTTTCTTCAAGTCTTTAATTGTTCTTCAAGTTTTCTTTCATTCCTCTTGCAATTTTTTATTCAACTCTCTTTCAAGCAATTTCCATTGAAGCAATTTACAAAGCTTTTGCTCTCTCTCTCTCTCTCTCTCTCTCTCTCTCTCTCTCTCTCTCTCTCTCGCTTTAACCTTTCATTGATGCTTTGATTCAAGCTTCCTAGTGCTAATCACAACCAATCCAACTTTTAGTGAGGAGGAGGATTAAGGGCCACAAATTCAACTTTCAAGTGAGAATTCGGGGATTCTTAGTAATCCACTTCACAATTTTCTTGTTTATTCGAGGGAAAATCCAAGTGAAGATTGAAGATTAGAAGATTTGAGCATGCTAGGTATAATTTCTTGTTCCCAGTTTCATTGTTCATTATAGTTTTTCATTCAATGTTTTTAATTGCTTTCTTAGTTAGGTTTTAATTTCATGCTTTCTTGATTGTTATTATGAATCCATGTCTAGATTAGTTTAATAGCTTTCTTTACATAATTTACCGTTTTCCGCAATTGAAAACCCCTAACGCAAGCCAATTCCCTTGTCAAGCCTAACACCCATCCCTGTGAATTCGATAACCCTTACTTCTCAAAAACCCAAAAATACACAACCGAACAATACCAGAGCTGAAAAGATAGCGCCAGGAAAGTTTACACAGGAAGGCATTGTTAACCGCCTTCGTTTTCCGAAGCCCAAGTCCACCGTATTTTTTAGGAAGGCAAATCTTATCCCAAGAGACAAGCGCAAGGCCCTTTTTTGAATTTAAGTCTTTCCAGAAGAAATTACGACTGATGGAGTCAATTTTGGAGGCCGTAGAGACAGGGAGCTTAAAGCATTGCATTGTATGGGCCGGAAGAGATTCAAGATTTGACTGGATAAGGGCAATACGCCTAGCTTTTGAGATAAATTTGGTTTTCCATCCTTGGAGCTTCTGATAAGATTTGTTGATGAGGTTATCAAAAGTTTCTTGAGAAGGACGCCCTTTAAAAAGAGGGCAACCCAAATATTTACCTAAACCATCCCGCCTGGGAATATTGAAGATACTTGAGATCATATGCTTGTCTTGGGTGTTGGTATTTTTTGAGAATATAAGAGAGGATTTGTTAAAATTGATCAGTTGTACGAAGAGAAAGCTAAATCTCGTTATAAAGTGTTTAAGCAAAGTGGCTGCATTAGAAGAAGCTTTACAGAAAAGAAGACTATCATCAGTGAAAAGAAGGCAAGGAATGGCTTGCGAATGAGGAGCAAGCTTAAGTCCGATTCCGGAATTTGGAAGCGAGGTTAGCATTCGAAGGTAGGTTGCTAAAATTTCCATCCCCATAATGAAAAGATAGGGGGATAGGGGATCCCCCTGACGGATACCACGAGAGGGTTTGAAAAACCCGCATGTTTCATTGTTGATAATGAGAGAATAGGAAACAGTTGTAACACATTCACGAATCCAGGAAATCCATTTTTCAGCAAACCCAAGCTCCTTTAAGGCTTGGAAAAGAAATCCTTCTCCATTCTGTCAAAGGCCTTCTCAAGATCTAGTTTGAGCGCAACCCAGCCTTTCCTACCACTCATGTTATTGAATTTATACATAAACTCATGAGCCACAAGGATGTTATCGTGAATGGATCTCCCCGGAGTGAAAGTAGATTGGACCGGGTCGATGATTTTATCAAGAACAAGCCTTAATTTGTTGGCTAGTATTTTAGAAATTATTTTGTAGAGACTATTGCAAAGGTTGATAAGTCGAATGGTGTAACACCCCCAGATTACTAATCACCAGATTAAGCTAACTCACTACTTAACCCAATGATCAGCAGCGGATAATCACCTGAGAGTACTACCGCCGCCCATGAAAATGGACTAGGCTAAAACTTCACACACCACGCCATGAGACTTTAACCAACACATAAATAGACCACCATAACAAGACATTGCAAATCACCAAGGTAGAAGACTCTTAAGATTATACAACCTAAAGAAGTGGAAAATTAACATACAAACCATTCATGACCACACACCACAAGACCAAAAGCAACAACAATTCCCCATAATTTCATCACACCCCTAACCCTTTTTCCTATAAAACTTCCAAAAAGCTCCATGATCACCAGGATACCACCTAGGTTGTCTTTGGGTTCCGCCCGTCGGTGACTTTACCCTTGCTTTTCCCTTGCGACCCTAGAAGTAACAGAAAACTTAAAAAGTGAGTTTTACTCAGTACGAATACTATCGGAATTAACTAAAAAGCAGAAAATAAAACTTTAACTTCGTTACCCCTAGGCGCGCGACTCCATTTAATAGTTTAAGCAAGTAAAGCTTGAAAGAAAAGAGCTTACTAAGACGACTTACAAGGAGTCAAATTCTTGGTAACTTCCTGGTTTCATGTCACAAGTACCGTATCTTAAAAGGGTAACCGACCACAGGGTGGTTAGATGTGTGAAGGAAAGAAACTTTCAATAATAAACTTGTAAGGCTAGAAATACAACCACAATTTATAAAAGAGCATAAAACTTACGAAGCCATAAAGGTATTGAATTTTTAAAACGATCATAAGAGTAAAAATTCAATAAAGGAAGGTGACATGATAAGGTAGAACTTAAACATGGGTGCCCCTACTTGTGATCATCGGCTTAGCCTCCGTATGCGCATACCCGGACTGATCGGGAGGTCCGGATGGTGGATGTCTATCCTACTGGCCAGATCTTCCTGGTGTGCATCTAAGGCACAAATTTAATTCTCATGAGGTGCCCAAGGCACGTGAACATGGTGTGTACTAAGACACTACTTCCTTGGTGTGCTTTTACGCACACAAATCATGCGCGGGGCTTTAATAAACTTAAGACAAGTTCTATTTTCTTGGAAAACTTTAATCGTAAAGATAACCTTTAGTTCAACTTGACATCAAGCATTGAAAGAACCTTTCTTCAAGTAAAATTAACTTATGAAAAGGCTTCTTAGAAGGTAAACCCTTGATCGTACCCAACTTAAGCTAGGTGTTCACAACATAAGAGGGACTTTCTTCTCTAATTTTATAAAAAAAACGACACTAGGTCTTAAAGCATGAAAATTCACCTCTAATACCCAAAACTTTACTCATAATAGAGTATCTTTCACAAAGGCTTGTTTAGTAATAAAATTTCAGCATGTAAATATGTATGTAAGAACCACTTTAGCGCACGATTAACATAATACAAGAGTAAATAACTTAAGTACACGCGTAGCATAAAAGCTAAGTTGTACACGTACCTGAAAACGGAAACCACCAACGAGCAAGGACTTGAACAGTGTACGAGCAACGATCACTTGAGAGAGAGGAAGAAATTTTAGACTTAGACTTTCTCATCTAGTTAGGAGAAGGGTGAAGAATTCTTAAAGAACACTTTCGGTTCGTAAACTAAAAGAATTTTCCTACATTTACAAGGAGGAAGGTAACTATTGCTATAGTTATCGGATTGCCATATAAGAGTACTTTTTGGAAAGTTTAGGACGCGCCCCACAACTTTATAGTTAACCCCGGAGGCTAAAAACATGAATACAAGGGTCAAAACACTTACTTAAGCAATCTGCCCGGAATTTGAACAAGCTGGTTAGTGTTTTTCGGAACGCAATATCTTGAGTTATACTATTCGGTTTTGGGCCTATAAGCTGTCTATGGAAAGCTCAAGAATCAAACTTTAACTTATCTTTTCACCACCAAACGATTTAAGCTTGGGAAAAGGTCTAATTTTAACCCAACATAGGAGCAGCCCCTAACTTCTAATTCTGGAAAAATTCCAGAATTTCTGTCCTTCAAACAAACACCTATAACTTGCTCATCCGACGTCATATGAACGCATACTATACCATTCAGGAAAGCTTAAACAGTCTCCTAAAACTTTCATGTTTAGACCCAATGCTATTTCAAAATTCAACTGGACGAAAAATAGCCATTTCCATTCTGCCGTCACTGAATCTCCAGATTAGCGCGGTTTTACGGTTTTGGTCATAACTTTTAAAATTCATAACGAAAAGTCGATCCGTAAAAGCCGGGTGTTAGCTAACACTTTTTTCTACCTAATTAAACCTTAATATTTCCAAAAAACCTTTCCTTTACTTCTTGGAAATACGAGGCCAACCAGAATAAAACCTTATGTTCAAACACTCACATGTATGCTTAAGTCTTTGTGATTTAGCCAAAGATTCTTCATGAAACATCATATTAACCTTATATACACAGAAACTCAGCCTTAAGAAGTCAAGAGAACATCAAATACATCTCTTTTAACTCATGCATCCTCATAGCCACATCCACATTCACAATCTAGCACCAATTCACACATGCAACACCACAATACTCTTTTTTACCCCCATTTACACATAATCTATAAACATGCACCTTGAATACACGAACTTTTCCATACTACCACAGAGAATTAAACCTCTAAAACTACATGCATGCTTATTTTCATAAGAAGATCACTTAAAACAATCAAGATAACAAGGGTTTAACAAAAACTCACCCACTCTCTTCCTTCAACTTGAGAACCTTCCCTCTTTCCTTGATGAATTCAAGAATACCACTCTAATTTCAAGAAATAACATCATTTATAAAGAAAACTCAGCTTATAACTTAGATGTAACTAGAAAAATGGAAGGAGAGAACCAAGAGGAAGATGATTACACTTGAAAATGAAAAAGAAGAGAGAAGATGATGATGGTGGTGGTGTCGGTGCCACGCCTGGCAGTGGGTGGTGACAAAGAAAGTGCAGAGGGGGTCAAGAGAGAGGGGAGCCAAAGGGTCACACCCACAAGAGCTTGAAAGCTTGAAAGATATTTGAGTTTTTAAAATACTCTAACTTGCTACTCCCTCATACCTATTTATACAATTGATTCACTTAAACCCCCTCCCTCCTCCTCTCTTGTCTTGGCCGGTCCAAAGGGGTCCCCAAAGGCCCATGATTTTCATCAATTTAATCCCCCATACATAACATATAAATTCCATAATTCAATTATCCAAAATATAAAACCCATAAAATTATCCAATATATAATGTACATAAAACTATCCATGGTGACCCATAGTAATCGTAGCTCTCGTTTTACTTCTCATAAGTAACAACTCAAAACATCTAATAGAATCATCCTAAAAAAAGGAGTTGAGTCCGATGAGAGTATTTTTAATCTGCTCGAGAGGAGATACTATTAACGAAGAGAAATTCATAGAAGATTAGAAAAGGAACGCGTTGCACTGTTCAAGTCCTGCAAAAACGTACACTGGTTATAAAAAAAAGAAAATAAATAAAATAAAATAGAATCATAAAGGAAAAGAACTAAGGAGCACGCGCTTTATTTAATCTACGAATTAATCCTTTTCTAATTTTGATTAACGACGTTGATCACACGTATTAAAGGGGGTTTTTTTCTATGGTTGTTACAAATGGTGAGGAAGGCTCCTCAACTTTTGGAATGAGAGTGATGAGAGAATGATTGATTTGCTTGAGAAGCTTTCCATCTCGAAGAAAATATTTAACCGCATTACAGACATCTTATTTTATAAAGTTCCAGTAAGATTGGTAAAAAGCTATGTCGAATCCATCAGGACCGGGTGCTTTATATTTATCTTGTTGGAAAATTGCTTGTTCGATTTCTTCATACGAAACATCTTTGATAAGTTGTTGATTATCCTCTTTGTAAACGGGCGGAGATATCATAACCCTAAGACAATTAAATAAATTAGCCTCAATTAACAAAGATGGCAAAAATCACTATTAAACTTATACTAAATGACTTAGATAAGTTTAATAAGACAATAAAAACCGAGGTAAAAAGTGGTAAAACCAAGTCTCAACAGCCATGACTTGGAGGAAGTAGTAAAGGGGCTGGGGAAAATCAGTGTAACGGATGAAACTGCCACGACAAAGAGTGTGGTAGAAGCAATAGTAATAGGGAGGATACTGTAAAAGAAAACGAAGAGGAAGAGGAGGGGGAAGCATAACTAGATAACCCTGAAAATCATTATGAGTGGAGAGTCATTATTGTAATGCCCCGGCCCCCTCCCGGGCCGCAGACATTATTAATAACTACTTCAAGGATTGCTGACTAGCCCCACAAATCACCACGAGTCTTTCCAGCGTGCTTCGTCTTCGCTCACACGCTACTTGGGAAAACATCCCAAGAGGTCACCCATCCTAAGACTACTCCCAGCCAAGCACGCTTAACTGAGGAGTTCCCAACGGATGAGCCACCACAAAAGAAGGTACATCTTGGTGATATAAGTAGTCATTTTAAACCCTTTAAGTCATACTTTAACAACATATCCGGGATGTTACAATTATAGAGACAAATGGAATTGGGGGGGGGGGGGAGGTGGAAAAGGCAAGCTAGACAAAAGAGGGGAACAAAATTGCCTTGTCGGGCAAGGGCCGGAATAAAGAGGGTAGGGGAGGAGACAAAAGACATGCAAATTGACGGCTGGAAGAGATTGAAAGCCACGGACATCACTGAAGTGCAAATCTACGACAGTCAAGTAGCGGAGGCTACCCAACAGCGCCACGAACAACCATGAAAATCCTAGCTTGGAACTGCCTGGGCTGGGGAACCCATATGCAGTGAGGGGCGTCAAACGCCTCATCTTTTTTGAAGACCCCGATATTGTATTCCTAAGCGAAATTAGATTAAAGAAGTGGGAAGCGACAAAGCTTAGGAATACTTTTCACATGATAGGAGGAGTGTATGTTAGCGATACGGGTGAGGCTAAGTCTAAGAGTGGTGGCCTTGCCTTGTTTTGTAAGGAAACAGTGTCGGTCGAGTTAAACCAAAAAGCTGCAAATTTTGTCGAGGTCACTAGAGAGATTACACAAGGAGGTGCAAAATGGAGAATGACAAGGGTCTATGGTTACCCGAGGGAGGAGGAGAAACAAAACACTTGGAATATGTTGCAAGCATTGAAGGGGGAGGAGAGAACTCCATGGCTGTGTGGTGGAGATTTCAATGCCATCTTGAAAGAAGATGAGAAGAAGGGGGGGAGGTGCTAAGAAAGGTCATGAGTTAGAAGGGTTCAGAGGAACATTAGAGGATTGCGGCCTTGCAGATATGGGGTATGAGAGGGACAACTATACATGGAATAATGGTAGAGAGGAAGAGGAGAACACTACAGAGCGTCTCGACCGCTTTCTCTACAATTCTGCATGGACAGAACTATTCACGTGGAATTACGTCGAACATCTGCACAAGCGACACTTAGACCACCTCCCCATCTTGCTCCAAAGTGAGAAGCATGTGAGCTCGTCGGGGAGAAGGTCAATTCGAGACAAGCCAAAGAGATTTGAAAAAGAATGGCTTTGGGACCCGATGTGCGAGAAAGGCAGTGGAGAAAGCATGGGGTAATGGGGGAGACAAGGTTGTTGGCAATAAACTGGGAGCCTGTTGCAAGGAGCTAGAGGTCCAGCTGGGAGCTAAACTCAGGCAAAACATGAGGAAGCTGAGGGACTTAGAGAGAGATATTGACAAGTGTCAACAACTTGAGCCAACTCCCGACAATATGACCAGGCTAAGAAGTTTGATTCAAAAGCTTGAGAGTATTGAGGAGACAGAAGAGGTATATTGGGCTCAACGATGCAAGCAGATGTGGTTGAAGGAGGGGGACAAAAACACAAAATTGTTTCATGAAAAACCGTCCCAAAGAAACTAAAAGAATAAAATTAGAGAATCATGAATGAAAGGGGGTGATGTATAATGGGATCAAAGATTGTATCTTGATCAATTACACATCAAGGGAGACGTGCAACCAATCTCAACATGGGACGCTTCAAGTGAATTAGGGTAAAAGGTAGGGTGCTTCATGAGGGAAAGATGGAGTCTTGGAGAGAATTGAGATGGAGAAAGATGAGATCTTTGTGGAGTTTGAGAGAGGAGAGATGGACGAAAAATAGGGGAGGACTTTGGGATTGGCGTGAGGTCTTTTGTGAGGGAGGAGAGAGTATGGATGAGAAATTTGAGAGAAGGATGTCTGAGAGAGTAAGAGTGAGGGAGAGATTAGGGTTTGAGAGAGAAATTGGAGGAGACGCTTTGAGAGAGGGAAAGAGAGGATGAATGCATGAGAGAGATTTTGAGAGAGAGTGGCGTGAGATTGAGAGAAAGAGAGAACTAAGATATTTTTGGGTTTTTTGGTTTTTATGAAAAGAAAAGACTTATTTTTGGATTTTGATTTAATCAAACTAGAAAGAAAGAAAACGAAGAGAAAGATTTATCTTAACTATATTGATAGAAAGATAAAAAGTAATTATCTTAACTGTATTCACAGAAAGATAAGAACAGATAGATCTAGGTTTCTAATCTTGAATCCACAAGAAAGACAACCTAGGGCTAACTTGATCTAGACCGCAACCTAGGATCAAGTTCTTCCTAACCACTTGGGTGCCATGCCAAGATACAATAAAAGAAAGGGGGTGAGGGTTTATCCAAACACTCGAGAGAAAGCTAAAAGCTTAACTATTTTCATAATTCAAAGTTGGGTGCCTTTGAGAGGCTACAAGCCTAGCTATTTATACTACTAAAGTCCTAAACCTCCTAGGACTCTCAAGATTGGCGTGCAAGCCATCTTCTCCTACTAGGACTCTATTACTTGGCATGCAAGCCAAGGACTCCTAATACTAGACGCCATCTACTCCATCTCCTCCTTGTATTAGGACTCCTTATCCTAAGGGGAGTTGGTTACAAGAGATAATAATCCTTTTAGGACTTGGCTTTCCTAATCCAAGATGGATTAGTTACAAAATAAGCCAACCTTATCTAGGACTACATAGCTTGGTGCCTAATCTAGCACACCACACGCCTATCACACACACACACACACACCTTCTAGATCATTCTAGAACATTCTAGACTATTCTAGATTAATCTAGACTCCTACGACTTGGTGTCCAAGTTAATATATATTATTTGGCATCTCACACAACTGGAAATGTAAATAAAGCCCTAGAAATGTAAAGAAATACATCAAAAGGCCAAAACTGTGAACTTCTTCTTGAAATGGTCAGAAATGTGAAGTTCATCTCAAAATGATCAAAAATGTGAACTTCATCTTGAAATGGTCAAAACTGTGAAGTTCAACTTGGGCCTTTAGTTGTGGACTTGGACTTGCCATGGATAGGTTTCCATCATCTTCCATGAATCTTGGGTCTCCAAAAGCAAGCCCATGGCTATGTGAGCCTCCATCTCCTTCTATGAACCTATGGTCCCCAAAGGTGAGACCTAGGTTGAGCAGTTCACCATCATGGGCCTCCTTTGATGTATTTGACGTGGGCCAAAATACATCATGGGGTTGTGGTGTGATGAACAAAAAGAGATCGAAGGGGTGTTTGTCAAGTATTTTTAACATCTTTTCAAGTCCCAGGAGCTGGTAGATACCAACCCAGTTACGCGCCTCGTGACACCTATGGTGACAGGAGAGATGAATGAGAGGTTGAGTCGGCCCTATACAGAAGAGGAGGTCAGAAACTCCCTTCAACAAATACACCCAACGAAGGCCCCAGGACCGGACGGTATGCCTGCTCTCTTTTTCCAATCCTTTTGGCATATTGTTGAATCAGATGTTTGGGATTTTGTCCCTGATGTGTTAAATAATTTGCACTCTCCCGAGAGTGTTAACCAAACCTTGATTGCCCTAATCCCAAAGGTTAAAACGCCTACCTCCACAAAAGATTTCCGGTCGATTAGTCTTTGCAAGGTGTTGTACAAGCTGATTTCTAAGACTATCACAAACAGATTGCGACTCATTCTCCCTGGTATCATTCATGAAAACGAGAGCGCCTTTATTCCGGGGTGACTGATTACCGACAATGTGTTAGTGGCCTTTGAACATTTCCACTACCTCTGGAAGAGACCAAAGCACATTAAAAAGGGCCACGAGGCCTTAAAGCTGGATATGAGTAAGGCCTATGATAGAGTGGAGTGGATTTTTGTTAGGGACATGATGATTGCACTCGGTTTTTAAGAGAATTCTTGTGATCTAATTATGAGATGTGTTTCCGCGGTCAGCTACCAAGTGCTAGTAAATGGCAAACCCTCAAACAGTATCGAATCGCAGAGGAGATTACGTCAGGATGACCCCCTCTCACCTTATCTCTTCTTGATCTGTGCTGAAGGTCTGTCGGCCTTGATTAGGCATAAGGAAAGCCAAAATCTTATTTACGGAATTAAATTCGCGAGAGCTACACCTAGCGTGTCTCACCTCTTTCTATACAAATGACAACCTGCTTTTTGTGGGGGCTACCCTGGAGGAGGCCCTACAGGTTCAAAAAATTCTCCATCTCTAAGAGTTAGCTTCGGGACAATTTATCAATGTGGATAAATTGAAGATTTTATATGGTCGAAATGTAAGCGAACAAGTGAAGAATATGCTACAAGAACAGTTGGGTTTTAAGACGGTGGAATCTCACGACTGGTACCTTGGCATGTCAACCTACATAGGAAGGTCCAAAAAGATGGCCATCAATGCCATTCAAGATCGTGTTTGAAAAAAAAACTCAAGGGGTGGAAAGAAAATATTTTGTCACGAGCAGGGAATGAGGTATTAATAAAAGTTGTGGTGCAGGAAATTCCAACATATGCCATGCAGTGTTTTAATATTTCAGTGGCTATTTGTGACACCTTGGAAAAACGTTGTAGAGCTTTCTAGTGGAGCAACAAACAAGATGGAAAGGGCATTCCATGGATAGCGTGGGAAAAGCTTTGCAAGGCCAAGAAAAAAAGAGGGCTAGGCTTTCGAAAATTTAAAAGCTTCAACACTGCTCTATTGGCGAAACAAGCATGGCGCTTGATACAAACGCCATACTCTTTAGCTGCCAAAGTCCACAAAGCCAGATACTACCCAAATTGCAGCTTTTGGCAACCACCGGCGAGCATTCAATCAAGCTACACATGGCGGAGCATTAGGGGAGCTCGTAAACTACTGGATGTGGGACCCATTTGGAAAGTAGAGGATGTGCGATTGGTTAAAATATGGAAGGACAAGTGGCTATCCAGTCGAGCTAGTAGGAGGATACAAACCCCCCTAGATTCCTTCATCAGGAGGCTTTGGTCGAAGAGCTGATTGATCACGAAGGGGGTGAGTGGAAGAGAGATCTCCTGGATATGTGTTTTGATGACCAAAGTAAGAAGGAAATCCTTTCGATCCCCCTAAGTGCTCATGGAGGTCGCGACAAGCTAGTTTGGATGTTTCGCGAAATGGCCAGCTCACAATAAAATTTGCCTACCATGCAACCCTTGACATGGAGGAGAAAGAGTGAGGAAAAGGAGGTTCAAGTTCATGTATCGAAGGAGGCCAAGGGATGCTAATTTGGTCTACCAAAGTTATTCCTAAAGTGCAGCAAAATGCTTGGAGGGTTTGGCGAGACTCACTACCTACTAAAGTCAATCTCTATATTAGGGGATTTCGGGTGGATCCGGTATGTGAATAATGCGGAGGGGATTATGAAAAAAATGATCATGTTTTTCTGGATTGCCTGTGGACCAACAATGTATGGAAACATTTAGTGCTAAGGCTGGAAGTGGAAATATGGGAAGTGTAGGATATATGATGTTCGATGGTGCGGATGTTGCAAGCAAACGAGGAACAATGGCGAGGGATCTATCTGACTACCATCTGTTTTATATGGGGTGTAAGAAACAAGCTGGTGAATGAAGGGAAATTTCCAGACCCTCTTGAGGTTGCAACTAGAGCGGCGGATTTCTTCCACCGCTATTATAAAGATCACAAAGATGAAGAAAAGAGAAAAGAGCTGGATGCAGAAACTGACTGATGGAAAAAGCCGGATCAAGGATGATGGAAGGTCAATGTAGATGCCGCGCCACAGTTTTAAAAATAGGAGAAGGAGGCTGGGGAATGACCATTAGAAATCATAGAGACAAGGTCGAAGGCGCCAAAATCACTCACCGAACAACATCTTGGGAGGTGGAAGCCATGGAAGCGGGAGCTCTCCGTGAGGGGATCGAGTTTCCTTTGTCAATGAATATACAGAAAGTCATCTTCGAAGGAGACAACTTGAACGTGATCAATGCTATGCAAAAGGGACAAACAGCTAGTGTCCAAGCGTCTGGTATTCTGTCAGATTGCAAGAGCTTATGTAGTAGATTCAATTTTGTTTTTTTTTCTCTTTCTGTAGACGTTCCAATAATAGGGTGGCTTATGCCTTAAGCAGAGTGGCCATGAAAGATAGATTGTCAAAAGAATAGAGGGGTGAATTCCCAGTGGAGGTGGCCTCACTAGCTGCCTCGGACATTGTTGATGCTTCTCCTCTTCCTTAATATAAGTTGTTATAGGTTGTGTCAAAAAAAAAAACATTAATAAATATTAACCATAAATACTATCTCTGTCATACAATCTGGTAGCCTTGTCAAAAAAAAAAATAATAATGACATTTGTCCCAATTTGATTGTTACACTAACTAATTTGACAAGTTTAATATATCTTGAAATTGAGGTGAAATTTTTGTGACTTGTTAATATTACCCATGTATTTGAGGGCAACATAGTAAATTTGTTTCTAAACATTAATTAAGCTCTGTTAGGAAATCCAGAGAAAATAACGGCAAGGTTATAGTGGAAGTGAAACGAGATGATGGAAATTATGACAAAATTTAGGTACAAAATATTAAACGATAAAACGAACGCCAGGTATACATGGGAAACCGAACAACTCGGAGGAAAACCCATAGACGAAGATAACTAGAAAATAATCCACTATGAGAAGGGAGGAGTACAACTCGGTCACTATCACAGGGTGTGATACGATCAACAATGAAGATTACAATACAATCTTTCAAACTCTCAATTCACAATCTCTCTTAGGATAACATTGGGAAAATATGGTCAAACTATATCTCTCTCACTATTTTCACTCTGATCTCGATTTAATATGTTGATTGTTGTTCGACCGATGCTTAAAGTGGAGAAAATGGAACACCATTTATAGGGCAGCTAGGAGAAATTAGAGTTACATTAAACCTCTAATAATCGCAGGTCGTAGCCGACTTGAAGAGGGACTCTAGCGCGAGTAGCACCTTGAAGCACAAGTAGCGTCCAAAGGGATGTTGGTAGTGTGTTCGATGTGGGAGATGGCGCGGGTAGCGTCAGTATCACGCGGGTTGTGTCTCCGCCTTTTCCAACCTCTGTCTCTCGTGCATGTAG
This sequence comes from Portulaca oleracea, assembly GCA_029582165.1. Lineage (NCBI taxonomy): Eukaryota > Viridiplantae > Streptophyta > Magnoliopsida > Caryophyllales > Portulacaceae > Portulaca > Portulaca oleracea. The sequence goes on along the minus strand of CM055886.1, from coordinate 19,631,246 downwards.
CGTCCATAGAGGCGAGGGTCGCACCTAGATTTCTGCTTTTGTTATTTGAGGCGCAGGCTGCGCCTCCCGAGGCATAGCTAGCGTCTCTCCTTTCCTTGTCGTTCACCGTACAGGATCCAATGGGCCACAAAAAATCCAATAAACTCTACCTTGTACCATGATCTGAGATTAGTCCAAATAAACACCTCGACTGTCGCCATCAACCCACCCCTCCACAGGGCGTTGCCTCGAAGGGCTCTTAAACGGTATCAAACTTATATACCGCTGCCTTGGTGCCTGTTTAGGTCCATATGTGTGTTGTCAGACTCATCAAGGTTTGAAAATGTCGCTGGAGTTCATGTCACTAGAGACCCCTGTAGGATGTATGGACTTCCCTTGCTGATTCCCTTCATCAGAATCATGGAACCCTTGCACACTTTCAGGACTTTCAGGACACCATCTTCTCCTTTATAGTTGTAATCGTTAGCCTCAAGAGTACCCAAATAAATCACATTTTGGGTCATGTTAGGAATATGACGAACCTCTTTCAATGTTCTAACAATACCATCATAGGTCCTAATTCTGATGCTACCAATCCCTGCAACCCTGTAGGTTGTGTTGTTACCCATGATCACAACGCCATTATCGACACTCTCATAGGACTCAAACCAGTCCTTATGAGGACACATGTGGTACGTACACCCAGTATCAAGAATCCATTCATCTCTCGCTATCCTACTTGACGTGGTAGCAAAAGCATCATCCATAACAATAAACCCCTTTGCATCTGAATCGGACTCAATATAGTTTGAGGTACCAGCAGGTTTCGTGCAGTTATCCTTACTACCCTACTTCTGGTCTCTTTGCTTCGCCCAACAATAACTCTTTATATAGCCCTTCTTACCACAGTAATTACACTTCTTATTCCTGTGAGGATTCCTAGACTTTGAACGGTGTTTAGACTTCTCTTTAGACCCGTTTTCCCTACGATCATTGCCCCTTTTCAAACAAGGCCTCACTAGCCTGGTTATCACCCTCAGTATCAAATTTCTCCTTAGATAGTAAACTAGCCTTTTACTTCATTAAGGTTAAGACACCACGGTTTCCATACAACATGATCTCCTTAAATTTTTTATGCGACGTAGGTAGGGAGAAGATTAAATGTAAATCCTTATCCTCATCAGAGTGTTTCACATTCATTGGTTCTAACTCAGTAATAATAGAATAAAATTCACTGAGATGTCCTTGCATAGAAGTACCTGTGGGCATTCGTAGCTTGTAAAGTTTCTCATTCATTCGATACTTGTTGGCAAGATTCTTCGACATATACAACTCTTCCAGTTTGGTCTAAAGCTTCTGAGGTTCCTTGATATGCATAACCTCTCTCTGCATATGCTTTGCCAACACAGCTGAATCCCTGCCAGAGCCTTATCCTCCAACTTCTTCCATTCTTTTGCATTTAGGTTACCCTATATCTCCTTCTGGAGTTTTTTGACATTTTCATCGCTTATTGTTGCATCACTCTTCGTGTCGTGATACTTAATCAAATCCCATAACCCATGCCGAATCAGGACCTGCTTTATATGCAATCTCGACATAGTGAAACTCCTCGTTCGATCGAATTTTGGAATCTCGCAACTTCATGATTGAAGTCATCTCCACCTTGCTCGGATACCACATATTAGGCTCTAATACCACTTATTAGGAAATTCAGACAAAATAATTGCAAGGTTATAACAAAAGTGAAACGAGATGACATAAATTACGACAAAATTTAGGAACAAAATATTAAGCGATAAAACAAACACCAGGTATATGTGAGAAACCGAAGAACTCGGGGGAAAACCTACGGACGACGACATCAAAAAGAAAATCCACTATGAGAATAGAGGAGCACAACTCGATTACTGTCACATGGTGTGATACGATCAACAATGGAGATTACAATACAATCTCTCAAAGTCTCAACTCACAATTTCTCTCGAGATAACATTGGAAAAATATTGGTGAAACTATATCTCTCTCAATATTTTCACTCTGATCTAATCGATTGATTGTCGTTCGATCGATGGTTAAAGTAGAGAAAATTGAACCCTATTTGTAGGGGGACTAGGAGAAGTTAGAGTTACATTAAAATTCAAATAATAGCAAATCATAGCAGACTTGAAAAGAGAATCTAGCGCGAGTCACGACACCTTGAGGCGCGGGTAATGCCCAAAGGGACGCTGGTAGCGTCTTCGATCTGGGAGATGGCGCGAGTAATGCCAGTGTCACGTGGGTTGCGTCTCCGCCTTTTCCAGCCTCTGTCTCTCGCGCAAGAAGCGTCAATAGAGACGAGGGCCACGCCTAGATTTCCGCTTTTGTTATTTGAGGCGTGGGCTGCGCCTCTCCAGGCGTAGCCGGGGTCTCTCCTTTCTTTGCCGTTTAGACCGTACAGGATCCAATAGGCCACAAAAAACCCAACAAGCTACAATGCAAACTGCTGATTAATTATTCTAATAAAAAAACATAAATTTGTGTGTGAACACAAGCTACAAGGCAAGCAAGCAGGTGGTTATATTATTATATCTAAGGTCAAAAAATAGTTACGTGTATGAATACAAGCTAGCAGGCAGCCATAGAAACAACTTTTAGAACACACAATAAAAGATTGTTTTCTACTTTGTTATATATCCACTACTAAAAAACCCCTTTTTGGCAACAATTTTTGGCAACGACCTATTTTTAGTCGTTGTCATAATGGTTTATGGAACGACATCTAATTGTCGTTGCCATAAGTTGTTGCCATACCCTAATTTTGGCTTTGATTTTAAAGGAAATTTGCGATATAATTTAATTATAACTTTGACCTTTTTCCACTTTGCATTGTTGCACCTTATTGCAGTTGTCAGCATATTTTTCACTAATATAATGTTACTTCCCGTGTACAGGATGGTGAGGATTGTGTCGCTTATCAGCTTACAACAGGGTGCCAACATTCCAGCTGGTCATTTGCAACGATTTTCATTTGATCTTTGTTAAACTATGTGAACGATGTTAGTATAGCCAACAAACTTGTGACCTATAATATGTTTTTATGTTTTGATTGGTCGATGAGCTAATTTGACTATGGAAGGCTTTTGTTTTAAGTTTGTTAGTCACTTTGACAAATATTCTACATTTCGGAAATGTAATTTGGAAGTTTTTTGGTGAGTAATCATTTGGGTTTGGAGATGTACGTAGATGTATGTGAGTGATTACAGGTTCATATATCATATATCAACGAATAGGCGCACACACACAAATTCAGACATTTGCCACCTATTGCAATGGTTGTGGCAAAAGTTACTGTTTTTCGCAACGACAATGTCGTTGTGAATGATGTCTTGTAGATATTTACAACCTATTGCAAGAGCATGGTCGTTGCAAAAGTTAGTGTCTTTGGCAACAACAATATCGTTATGAATGATGCTTCGCAGACATTTGCACCTATTGCAACAATACAGTTGTTGCAAAAGCTAATGTTTTTGGCAACAACAATGTCGTTGCGATAAGTAGTCATACGTATTGCAACAACATTTGTTGTTGCCAGTCAAGCTAGATTTAACATGCTCGAAAAAGGTTAATGGCAACGACATTACATTCGCAACGATAGAAGTCGTTGCAAAAAAAATGGTTTTTGGCAATGATAAAAGTCGTTGCGGGTGTCTTTTGCAACGCTCGTAAAGTCATTGCCAAAAATATTTATGGCGACGACTTTGGGTTTCTTGCAACAACAAACGCCGTTGCCAAAAACAGGTTTTTTAGTAGTGATGTTCGAAGAGTCTGCATTGTGAGCTGTATATTGTAGGCGCCTTTCTAGTAGGCACAATGAATTAAACTGGTAGAGTCTACTTTACAAAGGTTTTGGGTCAATTAGATCTAATTTATTTGAATTTTTTGATTGAAGGGTGGTATTAGGTCGAGATCCAATTTCGATGAGTTCAGTGCTAATTTAGGGCAAGGAGATGAATGAATGGATGAAGAGGATCTAGAAGAGAGAGGAAGAGAGATACGGGTAGGGTGTACGAAATTAGATTAAAAAGAAGGGTATTTTTGTTCTTTGTTACATATTTTGCCGGATTTCAATCAAAATGGTCTGGAAGTCTCCCAATAATAATTTAATAGAAAAATTGCGATCCCTAGAGCACATTAAAATAATATTTTCCATTTTGAGCAGGTTTTCAAAATATATGGTATCTGCCAATAATTGTTTTGTAATTAGAAGAATGGTACTCATGGTAGAATAATCTAATTTTCAGTGAACATAAAATAATATATATATATATATATATATATATATATATATATATATATATATATATATATATATATATATATATATATATATATATATATATATGATACACCTTTTGGAGTACCTACTTGGTCCTCAAAGACATTTAATTTTACAAAAAAAGAAATATTTATTATAAAATTCATCATAAATTCATCAATATTATTACAAAAGTTCATCAATATTTTTAAAATTTATCAAACTTTTTACAAAAATTCATCAAGTAAAAAATTTGAACTCTTCTGATCCATACAATGGACCTATGTAGGTGAATAAATTACATTTACTCTACTTGACATTTGTGGAGTGCTGCGATAAAAATGCCACTCATTTTTTCCAAAAAGTCAAAATTGCAATTAATATTTCCAAATTGTCAAAAATGTCATTATAATTTCTAAAAGTGTCAAAAATGTCACTCATCCTAAATGAAACTTGCTGCTGCCGGTAATCCTCCCAAATTTAATTTTGAAACTTTTTGAAATTAAAAATGAAAATGGAAGTTGAAGTGCTTCTCATGGGTCTTGAGATCCACCGGCTCCAAGAGCTCGTCCACATGATAGTTGGGCAAAACATTCAAGTCCCTGGCAACAACCAAGACGAAGTCATTAAACAGCAGCAGCAGCTCATCACGGCCGATCTGACCTCCATTATAGTTCGGTTAATCTCCATGGCTGGTTGTCTTCTTCCGTCGGTCAATCCTTCTCCTATGCAGCTCAACAGGGTTCTTTTTCCTTCGCCCAACAATGTGGAGCAACAACCATAGCAAGCTGACATCAGTGATGTCAAATCTCATCTAGTTGAGCCTTCAAACATCGCTTTAGAACTCAACTCGAACAACATGGAAGAGGACCACGAGCTGAAAGATGATGATGAGGACAAAGAGGAGCATCTTCTTCCCGGTTCGTACGAGATCTTGCAATTGGGGAAGGAAGAGATTCTTGCCCCTCATACCCACTTCTGCCCCATCTGTTGGAAGGGTTTTAAGCGGGATGCGAATTTGCGAATGCACATGAGAGGGCATGGCGACGAGTACAAAACCCCGACTGCCCTAGCGAAGGCAAACAAGGAGTCCACCTCTTCTGAGAAGGTCCTTTTGAAGCGGTACTCATACCCGTTAGTCGGGTGCAAGAGGAACAAGGAGCACAAGAAGTTTCAGCCCCTCAAGACCATCTTATGTGTCAAGAATCACTTCAAGAGAAGTCACTGTGACAAAAGCTACATCTGTAGCAGTTGCCACACAAAGAAGTTCTCGGTCATGGCGGATCTCAAGACCCATGAGAAGCACTTCCTTCAGCTTCCATTTTCTTTTTTAATTTCTAAAAGTTTCAAAAAAAAAAAATTTAGGAGGGATTATCGGCAGCAGCAGGTTTCATTTGGGATGAGTGGGATTTTTGACACTTTCAGAAATTATAATGGTATTTTTACAATTTGGAAATATTAATGACACTTTTGACTTTTTGGGAAAAATGAGTGGCATTTTTATCGTAGCACTCGACATTTGTGGTAATAATTTTTGAACACCCGACATTTGTGAAATTTTTTTACCTTACCTAACATTAAGTGTTCATATATTTAAACCTTCTAAGATATTTTATAATTATTTTTTATAGGATTTTCCGGTGAACATTAAAAATTTGAATATGAATTGACTTTTTTACCCTTGATATTAATTCATATAACTTTCAATTAAACATGAATTGGCATTTTTACCATTAATATTAATTCATATGACATTTAAACCCCAACATTTTCTCTACTTTATTTCTTCGAAAACTAATCAATTATAAATCAATTATAATAGAAAAAATATCTTATAACAAAGATAAAAAATGAAAATGAATTAATATCAAGGATAAAAAAATCAATTCATATTTATCTTTTTAAATTTTATGTTGAAACCAGTTGGATTCTCTTGACTTTTTAGGGAATTTGATCAAAAAGTCTAGCCCCTCCCAAGATCAGAGTTCTGAAAATATCATGCCAAAGCAAGCAGAAGGCATGATGGATAAACACAGAAGAGACCAAACTCCTTCCCAGATACGTACAAGTTTTATAGCTCAAGGCGGTTTCAAAAGAATCCTTCACAAGTACAAGCCTCAAAGATCGAAAGATCCAATTGCTCGTCAAATTTAGATTTGACTAGGCATGAATCATCGAAATTAAATGGGGGCGCAAATTTGTGATTTACATATCAATGTTCAATAAATGAATGGTATTTTCCTAAATTTTCAAAGGACCTCTCCTAATCCTACCAAGGTCATGTCGGATTATCTCCTTGAAATATTTACTCAAAATTAACTTTAACAATATAGCTCCTCAATAATTATTTCCACAAAATGCACGTCACCTCCCATTCGACTTTTGTTAAAATTTAGTAACATTGAATAGTTGCTTCTAGGGATGGCAACGGGACGGGTGCGAGGTACATTCCCCGTCTCTATTCCCGCACGCGCACCCCACCCCAATCCCTGCCCCATTACCCGTTATGGGGAGAAAACCTTCCCCATCCCCATCCCCATCCCCAGCGCGTACCCAAACCAGTGGGGCCCCATGGGATGACATTAAAACCCAAAGTAAGACACCTATGGAGTGAGAATGAGGAATTATGGTTAGGAAAACAAATTATTTATAAACGCTTAGAGTTTTTATTTAACTAAAATTATAAATTGCCCGAAATTATATATATAAATTTAATGGAGGAAGGGCATTTATATATTTTTATAGAAATTGAGGACGTGAATGGGAAATATGTGGTGGGTAATTTTCCTGAGCAGGGAAACGGGGGCGGGGGCGGGGACGGGAAAACTTTTGTCCCCATCCCCACCCCGTCCCTGCACGGGGATTTAGTTCTTCGCCCCATCCCCATCCCCATCCCCATCCCCATCCCCATCCCCATCTCCATCGGGAGTGGGGATTTTTTCCCAGAGCGAGGCGGGGCCTTGGCGGGTATGTGGACTCCCTGCCCCATTGTCATCTCTAGTTGTTTCACAATAATCTTACGGTATACATTTCTTGTAAGCTAAGAGAACCAAAGTGGATCATTCATACCTTTATCATACCTTCTTCGACAAATATACAGTAAGATGTTCACCAACTGTTACCATTCTTTATTAATAGATGGTAAAACCCGCCGAAAAAAACAGGCCACCTTATAACATACATAGACTTAAGCATGCGACCTATGGAGACAGTTTTACTGTTATTAGAAATCATAGTATCAGATTTTGAATCCCAGAAGAGAATATGTGTAATGATAAGGCATGGAATGATCAACGGGCAGGATCTGGAGGACAGTATCCAAAGTCGGCCCCTGGTTTAAACGGACATCGTCTACCACTGCAGCATTTAGCTCCCACAAAGCCTCCACAAATCCCACCGCCGGGTACACAGCGAATGCCGCCTTGTGCCATTGCTGGAACTACTGCATCCTCACCAAATTAAGCACAATTAATACATGCTCATAATTCCTTCATCATTAATCATGCAACATAACACTGAAACAGCTATATAATTAGAAATAGATCGATATTTACCTGAAACGGTGGTTAGGAAGAGAGCCAACACAAAGGCAAAAGTGAGTAAATTGGAAGAGACCTTTGCCATTTGGTTCAGAAGAGGATATAGTAGCAGTAAATACTTTGAGGTTATGATATGATGTAGTATTTGGTAATCAGAGATTGAGCATCTGATCGTAATTTGCCCGAATTTATAGAGCATAGGCAACGTTTCTATTTTTCATTTTTATAATGTTTACAGTTCCAATTTGATGACTATTGCTGGCTCTTTTTGTCCCATGCATCAACAAGTGGGTTAACTTTTGCTGACCATGGATTTCCTCACTTCAATTCAACTTTTTGCTTAAATGCACTCCGTCTAAAACACCAAATGGATGATTCTTGTTGACTATAAACTTGCTGCGTAGCATATTATATGTTACTTTTGATTTGTTCTCTAGCTTATTATATGTCACTTTGATTTGTTCCCACGTGGAAGTATCATTTTAACCTTAATTTCTAACAAAATATATTGAAAGTATTACATAAATATATATTATTAAAAATATTTTTTTATCATAAATCTAATAATGTTAGTTTATGTTTTAAATCATTATATATATTGAATAAATAATAATCAAAGTTTACAATATTTTAATTCTATTTACTCTATAAAGGAAATAATAAAAATTACATTATAAGTATTCAAAAATTATGCTAAAATCCGATGTCTATACCAAGTCATCACGGCCTTAGCTCATCAGGAGTCCGAGGCCGACTTCCAACTCTTAAGGTTCATCTCCGACTCCCATAGGTATTCCCTCGAGGTGGATTACTCGGGTTTCCCAGTATGGGTCGGGTGTGCCTCTGTTGGGGGCTTTTTCTCGCGACTCTTCTCGATAATCAAGGCTCGTGAATGACTCTCACGATTTCGGATTAGTTATGTCATAAAGTCATAGTGTAAGTGCATATTAAAGTAGTATAGTCTTGGTTACATCAACGGTCCAAAGTCGAATAGTTTAATTAGGGTACAATAAGTATAGGAAAATGGAATGGCATCCTCCTCCCGCGACCTTCACAACCCAATCGATCCAATTTCGTACCGTCCCGTCATGCCGTCTCGTTCATCTCCGGGTTCCCCTTGGTGGAAGTTGTACCTAGCATGAGACAAGCAACATTAGCAAGATAGCTAACTAGCTAAGTATGGGAAAAAGGCGTCTTAAACGAGAATAAACTAATTGAAGTAATTAGTTAACTAATGACTTTAAGGTTTCGTTAGAGCTCTTTTCTCATGCTTTCATCATTCACGACATCATTTAGTTGCACCCATCATTTGATTAACGTTTAGCTAGGACGTTAACCCCCTTTTTGACCCTTGGGTCGTGATCGATCTATGTTCGGGCTTTGACTGACGAACCTCGGTTCGTCAACTTCTCTTAGCATGCTTTAATGAAAATTTTCGGATTCTTGGGCTTTGACTAGTGAACCTCGGAACACCAACTTCCCCATGATGCATCATGTTCTACTTGCTTTGCTTGTTTATGAAAAATCTCATGCATAAACTAAGTAGGTAATTCTGATACCTTCCGTTGGTGGTGGATTTCCTAAAATCATTTAATTGTTATCGTTAGGAACGGGTTTAGCTTTGTTTCCTTTTGAGTATTAATTTGTTCCAAAAAGGAGAAAGGTTTCCTAAAAGAGGTCGGTTAGTGCCCGTGCATCTAGGCTACTCAACACATGTATATTGTTACACCTATCTTTACGTGGAGCCTATATCTTTCTTATTTCTCAGCAGTGACTCACCGTGATGACCCTTAATTAGGAACTTTGTACATAATTCCCTCGTTTCTAAAGCTTTTAAGTTCGTTCAAGTTGGAGAATTTCACAAATGGGGTCTAGTTTGTGGCCACATTTTTAGAATACTAAAACATGCATATATTAATACAATATTTAGTAAAGTCGAACACATGTCAGAACTGATTTTAGACAACACAGTTTGAAGGTCTTGAAAGAAATGTCCATAACTCCCTCATTTCTTAAGTTTTTAAGTTCGTTCAAGTTGGACAATTTCACTAATGGAGTCTACTTTATGGCCATATTTTTAGATTACTTAAAACATGAACATATTAATATAGTATTTAGCAAAGTCAAACACATGTCAGAATTGATTACAAACAATAACATAGTTTGAAGGTCTTGAAAGAAATGTCCATAACTCGCTCATTTCTTAATCTTTTACGTCACGACTTTTGGGTTGTTCTCCTTGATCTTGAGGCTAACTAGTTCATGTTGAAAGTTTTTGCTGAAGGGACCCCTAAGTGGGACAAAAATTGTGCTCTAGGGAGGGTGGTTACTAGGTCGTAGGTTTAGAGTTGTTACCTTGGATGATCCTAGTTGTTTCTTGACTTAATCTTGGTTCTACTCCAAAACTTTGTTCTTGGGCAGCAACAAAACCTTCTTCGGTCTAATTCTAGGTGGGAAATGTGTCCAAAGTGAGCCCCCTAAATCGTCCTTCAAGTCCCCAAATTCGTCCTAGCAGCCCCCCTTCTTCCTTCTTCTACTTGGAACTCAAGTTGTGTTCATAGTTATCAAAAGTGGGTGTGTGTATTAGTGTTATGGTTGAGAGAGGATATTGGAGCTGCTCCTAGAGAGAGAAAAAGAGAGAATCGGTGAGAGAGAGAGAGAGAGATGGACGAGTGAGGGGGAAATTAGGTAGGGGTTGGGTTTCTATAATGATTCATTCCCCTCCCACTGGTGGAGTGTTTAAGGGGGAATGTAAGGAATATTTGTTACTGCACTTGGAGTCCCCATGTTCCCCTTATGTCACTTCCTCATGCATGGGAATAGTAGAAGAATCATTATCATGCAAGGGTCAAGTCCCATCATTCTTTTTGTGGGATGCTAGAGTGTTATTTTAGTAGTAATATACTAGTAGTAGTGAATTGATCATGAGTGCTTTAGGACCATTATTTTCGGCCCTCCCTCCTTTCTTATGGAGTTAGAAAATTTTGGGGTCGATCACAATAATCATTGGAAAAATTAGCAAGCAGAAACCCGTCGGACGGGATTTATAATTTGAGTTGTATTTAAAATGAGGATTTTAGGGTTTTTTTTTTTGTTTGTTTCAACTTTTGAGATCACTTAGCATACTTTTAGCGTCTTTCCTGAGTGGTTAATCTGTTTAAATGGTTAGGGGAGAGGGTCGTTACATTAACCCACCCTCCCCCCTTAAAAAAAGTTTCATCCGCGAAACTGGTTGCTCACCTTGAAATAGATACACGTATTTCTCTCTCATCTCTGACTCCATCTCCGAAGTAATAAATATTAAGAGATAGAGAGAGGATTTGTTCACTTTTCTTTCTTGTTTATTAAAGATTTCAGTTCCAAAGAAAGTAATTTTCAAAAAAACTAGAAAGAATGCAGGAATAGATCATCACATATATAGGATTCAACAAAAGTAAATCAACCAAGTGAATAATGTAAAATGATACTCTCTTCTTCCCAAATTATTTATCATTGTAGACACAATTCACAAAATCAAAAAACTTCCTATTTATTTTAATTTGCATTCTTGGAAATGAGAAAATGGATAATAAAATAGTGAATAAAAAAGAAAAGCTTCCACTTTATAGTGATGAAGGCTATAATTTGGTGATGATCCCATGAATGCTGAATTCATAATAGATGTGTAGGGTGCCAGAGAAAAATATTCCTCCATCCTTAAGTCAGGGCTGCAAATGAAGGCACCACAATCCAAAATGGTTTGGATTCAGTGACAGATTCTTTTTGGTTTGGCTAGATTAAAGCAAATATAATCTACTCCACTCTGGATTATTCTAGATCTAGAATGCATGGATATAAGTATATAACAAGGTAGCTGAGGTGATGGTTAACCACTATCTGTTGGTAATAAAGGGTTGTATGGTGGATATTTACTTGGACAATCAAGCGAGTCGCATGCATATATATCAACCATATCGCACGTTAAAGCACTTGCCTTATATGAGCAAACTTATCAAACTCACTTACTTATAGAGTGCTACAAACACAACCTAACAGAAGGTGTTTAGGATGCACTTACAATAGGATAGACATCCGTAGGAGTGAGAATAACTACCAACGGATAGGAGTACAGGACCATCCATGGACGATAATAAGCTAATGGTAAACATCATTATTATCCACTAACGACATATGAGGAAGCCACTCAAAAAAAAAAACGAGGCAAAAATCTGAAAAGGTGGTGTCGTCGTTTGACCTGGCACGGTCCGTGTCACCTAGGACACGGTCCGTGTCTGTGCCAAAGCCTCAAAACTTGGCTTCTAGTTTGTGACACTCACACTGTTCGTGTCACACAAGACACGGTCCGTTCAGAAATACCCAAACTTAGGTTAATTTTTGCCACATACTTCAGACTTGTCACTCATACACTTGAAACTATCCAACGCTATCAAGGACATATTTCTGGGGCAGCAGATTAGTAAGTAGTAAGAGGAGGAAAATAGACAAAAATATTATCGCTCTGGGTCCAAAGCTAACATTAGCGCAGCAAGTAGACCTGTCTCCCGTTTAGACCTTTTCAGAGCAGGGATATCAATTGTCAAAGATGCAATCTTTTCGGTCCCCAAGACTAAATCACCTGATCCTGATGGTTATAAGTTACACAAATGGTTTCTACAATTTCTGGGAAGCTTCTGGGAGCCTTTAGTGCTTCTCTAGCATAATGGAGCAGAAATTAATCAACAGCAAATGCAGCAAAAATAAGAAATCAGTTCTGTTTGCAGCAACAATGCGTTCATCTACCAAATTTGACGGGAAAGAAACAAAGCAATTCATTAGAAAAGGGAGCCAGATGCAGCAGCAGTTGCTACAAGAATATGGATTCAAGTCTGACTGAAATGTATGTTTATGGCAAAGCACACGAATAAAGCAACAGCTATGGCTTCTATGTTGTAAGTTACACCACTGAAACTTTTCTTTTGCTGTCCTAGATCTTCATTTGCCTTGTTCCAATAAAAAAAAAAGGAAGATTTATTAGTCTTTCACAATTGTGTTGCACATTAACTAAAAAATGTAGGGAGCTGTTTTTGCATCTTCCAGTAACAGCTCAAAAGTATCAAGAACTAAGTTTCATATCAGGAGCAACAATATATATGAAGCTACTGCTACAAAGGCTACGGCTATCACCAACTTAGCTACCCAAAGTATGCTCCTGCGCAAGTAAATTAAAGCTGAAGACTTGCTGGTTTTTTCATGGCTTGTTTTCACTTGGAAGCCTCTCAAGTTGTACCACAGGAGCTTCAAGGGTCGATATTCTTTCAGATTGGTCATCCTTGGCAGGAGATGCAATCATGGGCTCATGTCCCGACACTACTTCAGGCTCAATATTCAATAACGGTTCTCCCAGTCCATGGGTCATGGCTTGTCTCTTACCATCAGGTATAATTTCATCAAGAATGTCCAAATTCTGGCTGATCAAATCCAACAATGGCATGCTGTCTTCTATTGATTCATGGTTTGCATGTTCTTGTTTTGCTGTGATCTCTAAAGAATCCGGCATCCTTTCTGAGGGTAAATTCACATCCTTGCGACTATCTAATCCAGATGCTTGTTCAGGGTTAGGTGTGACACCTGGAGGGAATTCAGAATCATTGCCAACATTTTCTGTCAGGAAGCCAAACTGCATATCATCACCATGATCAACAACATGCTCTGGACTAAACTGAGGTGGTATGTCAGCCTGGTTGTCAGCAGAATAAGTACCAACATTTTCTGTCAGGAAGCCAAACTGCATATCATCACCATGATCAACATGGTTTGGACTAAACCGAGGTAGTATGTCAGCCTCGTTGTCCGCAAAAAAACTACCAATGTTTTCTGTCAGGAAGCCAAACTGCATATCATCTCCATGATCAAGAATGCACTCTGGAGCAAATCCAGGTGGGTTGTCAGCTTCATTATCAGCACAATAAGTACCAATACTTGTGGCCAGCAAACCAAACTGCATATCATGATCATGATCAACAGCGCGTTTTGGACTAAACCCAGGTGGGATGTCAGCCTCATTATCAGCAGTATACTTCACTTTCTTGACTTCTGGCAGTCTTTTGGACCTCTTCGAACTCCCCCGCTTTCTCACTACACCCGGAATGGTGGCCAGCGGTGCTAACACTCCCCGTCTGTGCCATGCTAAGTACCTCACTGTCACCTTTGGTTCATAGAATTTTGATGGGATGTATAATGTTTGATCTGTTAAGGGGTTTGTGTAACTCATCAAAGCCAATTGCATACGTTCTCTATTGGGTATATCAAAACCCAATGAAGGTGGCGCAACATGCTTCGGAATATCCTGATCAAAGCCAAACTGCATGGCTACTCTATGAGGGTTATACTGCTCTATTGAATCCATACCCACCAACTCACAAACCCTTACAAATCGAGCCAGGGCTAATTCATCTTCACCCAAACCAGAACCAACCAAGATACATTCCTCTTTTTCTCTGTAGAAGCAAAGGGAAGGCAAGTTATCGACCCTTTTGACATATGGACGCCATTCGAAAGAATCCCCAGCAGATTGCAACATGGGTCTCACATTCCCAATGTCGTTCTCATTAACTCCATGCCATCTTGCCAGTCTTGGCTCCCCATATTTAATTTCGTTTGGTTTTGGCCTAAACATAGGAAACCTTTCCCACGCCCAAACTTGAACCAAATACAAAGGTGCCCAAAGAGTAAGCACAAAAAGATCATCAGAAACCTCTCCTCTTTGACCAGTTTCATTCACCTGGCTACTGCTATTCATAACAGACTTCAACAAACTGAGGTCTCTGTATATACTAGCCAAGACAACAGGGGCAAGAGCAATGGGGCTACCTCTAGCCAAATGAATAGCAATTTTGAAGGATCTTCTACAAATGACATCGAATGGGAAAGTGGGTGATACAAACCTCGAAAGCCAGAGAGACAGGAATGCTTCATGCTCGATTTCGCTCCTGCCTTCCATGAAACGCCTCATCCATTTAGACTGACAACCCTTTGGTGATTTTCCCTTGGATATATCTTCATAGGCCTTCATTAATTTCTCCTCAATTAGAGCAAATTCTGTCTCTGCATCAGACCCAGAAACAGAGTCCCCCAAAACAGAGTAGCCACCCAACACCATAACATCTTCGAGAGAAACCGTGGCCTCACCCCATGAAAAAACAAAGGTGTTGGTCTCAGAACACCACATTTGAGCCAAATCAAAGAACAAGTCTTGGTTTTTGGCAATTCTATATCTTGAAGAGAGTACTGCATCATAAATCCCAGCACTTCTCCAGACAAAACGGTAGGAAGAATGCAGTCTATTAACCCAAGAAACCCATTCCTCAGTTGGGTTCCTCCAACCATTGAAGTTAACCTTAGAGATGATAGGTTTGGTGGGTAAATAAACAAAGGGTTTTTCTGGGGTTGGATCAGTGTAACCCAACATGGGCTGTATGAAATGAGCGAGTTTTTGAACTGGTTTTCCTCCTTTTGGTGAAACCATCATGTCTTCTCTCTCCTCCATGATCAGTTCTGATGATTCAGCCATGATTAAAAAGGGCAGATTGAGACAGTCAGTCAGGGAAGAAGGAGATGGAAAGAGGCAGAGAATGAGAGAAAATGAGAAATGATATCGATGGAGGCTGTGTTTTCTAGCGTGCTACCTGCAGGTGCTTTGTATGGTACTTGCTATGGTACTGGGCTGGCATACTAAAGTAACAGAAAATGGAAGGAAATCAAATCAGCTTCATTTCTTTTTTTCTTCTGTTTTTTTTTTTTTGAAAGTTGCTTGGCTGGTTAAGTCTATATTATTAGTACCCTTGATTCTGAGTAAAAATGATTGCGCCTAGGCAATTGAAATTCTCAAGAAAACATCAGTTCATATAAAAATAATAGAAGATTTTTAATACTGATTTTTTATAGCAATTTTTGATACTGATATTAGATGAAATTACTAAGTAAACATCATTTCAATTATTAAGTAAACATCATTTCATAGGAAAAATAAGAAACTTACGATAATGATGATAGTAACTGTGAAAATGTGGGTAAATAATATTTTTGCACCAAGACATGACAAGTTAACGTCTTTGGTTTTACGAAGCATTATTCTAACCATCTCTAAACCAAGTGCAGGAGAAATCATCAAATGAAGAAGTAGAAATTAGTCGAAAGTATTATAGTCATTTAATTTATTTATTTTAGGTATATTTTCATATAAAAGGAGATCGTATTTGATATTGTAGATGTACACTACCTCTATCAAGGGTAAACACAAGATTCGTCATTAGAAGGAACTTCATTACATTAATGATCAAATAGACTATTAGATTCTAATTTACCTTGTTTCGCGTATAATCCATAAATTCTAGTAGTAGTCCGTAAATGCTACATCTAATTGCAATCTCTAAATATTTATCGATTGTCTATATTTGAAATGTTTTTTTTATTAGATTTCTTTTGTTCGTATCTAGCATTTGAATTTAACATTTTAGGTAAGGTAAGTATCGTCAATGTAGCGCCAAATTTACATTTGATGTTAAAACTTACTAATGGCCGTTATAGAACACGTAACTCTGTTTATGATAAACTTATTGCATTCAGAAAGTATTTTTGAGAGGTATTAACTTTTAGTTTGTATCAAAGACAGAAGACGTTGATGTCTTAGGTTGTGATAAGCATTATTCTAACGACCACTAATCAAATACAAGGGAAATTTCCAAATGAAGAAGTAGAAAGTCGAGACTGTTACTGTAATTTAATTCATTCATTTTTTAAATCTATTTTTTGGACAAAGGGAGCATTTTATATGATATTGAAGCATAAAACTACCTCTATCAATCTATTAAAAAAAATAAAAACCTACCCCTATCAAGACTAAGTTCTAAGTAAGGATTTATCTTTGTAAGAAACTTCATTACTTTAATGATCAACTGGACTATTAGACTTCAATTTACCTTTTTCAAGTGTAGCCCGTAAACTTTGATGACAATCGGTAAATGTTAAATCTAATCGCAATATGTAATTATTTATCGATTATCTATATTTGAAATGTATGTTAACTATATTTCGACTGTATCTGGTATTTAAGTTTAAAATGTAGGTAAGTATCATTAACATAGCACTAAATTTACACTTAATGTTGAAACTTACAACTAGCCATTATAGAGCATATAAACCAATTATGTAATAAACTTAATGGATTCAAAAGTGTTTTCTGAGAGCTATTAGCTTTTATTTTGCATCAAGACACAACAAGTGAACGTCTTCGGTTTCGCTAAGCTTTAATCTAACAGCCACTTAAGCCAATGCAGAGGAAATTGCCGAATGAAGAAGTGCAACATCGAAAATGTTGTTGTGAGTTAATTAATTCATTTTTTTAGAGTTATTTTTTGGTCAAAGGGGGCATTGCATTTGATTTGATAGCATTAAACTACCTCTAACAATCTATTAAAAGTAACTACCTCTATCAAGACTTAAGCTGAAGTAAGGATTCGTCTTTGTAAGAAACTTCATTACTTTAATGAACAACTGGACTATTAGACTTCAGTTTACCTTTTCCAAGTGTAGTCCGTAAACTTTGAAAACAATCCGTAAATGCTAAATCTAATTGCAACATCTAGTTATTTATCAATTGTCAATATTTGAAATGTGTGTTACTAATAATTCCTTTGTATGTAGTATTTGAGTTTAAATTGTAGGTCAGCATCATTAACATTGCTATAAATTTACATTAGATGTTGAAACTTGCAGCTAGCCATTACAGAGCACGTAAACCAGTTCTGTGATAAACTTATTGGATTCAGAAAGCGTTTTTCAAGAGCTATTAACTTTGATTTTTCATCAAGACACAACAAGTTAAACTCTTCGGTTTCGCTAAGCTTATTCTAACAGTCACTGAAGGCAATTCAGAGGGAATTGCCAAATGAAAAAGTTCAACTTCGAAAGTGGTGTTGTGTGTTAATTAATTCATTTTTAGGTCTATTTTCAGATAAAAGGAGATCGTATTTGATATTGTAGATGTAAACTATCTCTATCAAGACTAAACACAAGATTCGTCATTATAAGGAACTTCATTACATTAGTTATCAAATAGAGTATTAGATTCTAGCTAACATCTTTTTCGCGTGCAATCCATAAATTCTAGTAGCAGTCTGTAAATGCTAAATCTAGTTGCAATCTTTAATTATTTATCGATTGTCTATATGTGAAATGTTTGTTAATCAGATTTCTTTTGATCGTATCTAGTATTTAAATTTAACATTTTAAGTAAGGTAAGTATCATCCATGTAACGCCTAATTTACATTTGATGTTAAAACTTACCAATTGTTGTTACAGAACACGTAACCATATTTATGATAAACTTATTGGATTTCAGAAAATATTTTGAGAGTTATTAACTTTTAGTTTGTATCAATGACAGAAGACGTTAATGTCTTAGGTTGTGATATGCATTATTCTAACTACTACTAATCAAATACAAGGGAAATTGCCAAAAGAGGAAGTGGAAAGTCGTGATTGTTGCTGTAATTTATTTAATTCATTTTTTAGATCTATTTTTTGGACAAAGGGAGCATTTTATATGATATTGAAGCATAAAACTACCTCGAACAATCTATAAAATATACAAAAAGCTACCCCTATCATAACTAAGCTTTAAGTAAGGATTTATCTTTGTCAAAAACTTCATTACTTTAATGATCATTAGGACTGTTACACTCTAATTTACCTTTTTCAAGTGTAGTCCGTAAACTTTGAAAACAATAGGTAAATTATAAATCTAATTGCAATATCTAATCACTTATCAATTGTCTATAATTGAAATGTGAATTAATTATATTTCATTTGTATCTAGCATTTGAGTTTAAAATGTAGCTAAGTATCATTAACTTAGCACTAAATTTACATTTGATGTTGAAACTTACAACTAGCCATTATAGAGCATGTAAACCAATTCTGTGATAAACTTATTGGATTCAAAAGTGTTTTTCGAGAGTTGTTAACTTTTATTTTGCATCAAGACACTACAAGTTAACGTCTTAGGTTTCGCTATGCTTCAATATAACAGTCACTTAAGCCAATGAAGAGGAAAATGCCAAATAAAGAAGTGCAACGTCGAAAGTGTTGTTGTGAGTTAATTAATTCATTTTTTAGGTTTATTTTTTGGTCAAAGGGGGCATTGCATTTGATTTGATAGCATTAAACTACCTCTAAAAATCTATTAAAATAAATACCTCTATCAAGACTTAAGCTGAAGTAAGGATTCGTCTTTGTAAGAAACTTCATTACTTTAATGATCAACTGGACTATTAGACTTCAGTTTACGTTTTCCAAGTGTAGTCCGTAAATTTTGAAAACAATCCGTAAATGCTAAATCTAATTGCAACATCTAGTTATTTATCGATTGTCAATATTTCAAATGTGTGTTACTAATAATTCCTTTGTATGTAGTATTTTAGTTTAAAATGTAGGTCAGTATCATTAACATTGCTATAAATTTTCATTAGGTGTTGAAACTTGCAGCTAGCCATTACAGAGCATGTAAACCAGTTCTTTGATAAACTAATTGGATTCAAAAAGTGTTTTTCGAGAGCTATTAACTTTTATTTTTCATCAAGACACAACAAGTTAAAGTCTTCGGTTTCGCTAAGCTTATTCTAACAGTCACTGAAGGCAATGCAAAAGGAATTGTCAAATGAAGAAGTTCAACGTCGAAATTGTGAGTTAATCAATTCATTTTTAGGTCTATTTTCAGATAAAAGGAGATCGTATTTGATATTGTAGATGTAAACTATCTCTATCAAGACTAAACGCAAGATTCGTCATTATAAGGAACTTCATTACATTAGTTATCAAATAGAGTATTAGATTCTAGTTAACCTTTTTTTCGCGCGCAATCCATAAATTCTAGTAGCAGTTCGTAAATGCTAAATCTAGTTGCAATCACTAATTATTTATCGATTGTCTATATTTGAAATGTTTGTTGATAAGATTTCTTTTGATTGCATCTAGTATTTGAATTTAACAATTTACGTAAGGTAAGTATCATCCATGTAGCGCCAAATTTACATTTGATGTTAAAACTTAATAATTGTTGGTAGAACACGTAACTATATTTATGATAAACTTATTGGATTTCATAAAGTATTTGTGAGAGTTATTAACTTTTAGTTTGTATCAAAGACGTAACACGTTAATGTCTTAGGTTGTGATAAGCATTATTCTAACGACTACTAATCAAATACAAGGGAAATTGCCAAATGAGGAAGTGGAAAGTCGTGATTGTTGCTGTAATTTATTTAATTCATTTTTCAGATCTATTTTTTGGACAAAGGGAGCATTTTATATGATATTGAAGCATAAAACTACCTCAAACAATCTATAAAATATACAAAAAGCTACCCCTATCATGACTAAGCTCTAAGTAAGGATTTATCTTTGTAAAAAACTTCATTACTTTAATGATCATTTGGACTGTTACACTCCAATTTACCTTTTTCAAGTGTAGTCCTTAAACTTTGAAAACAATCCATAAATGATTAATCTAATTGCAATATCTAATCACTTATTGATTGTCTATATTTGAAATGTGTATTAATTATATTTCATTTGTATCTAGCATTTGAGTTTAAAATGTAGCTAAGTATCATTAACTTAGCACTAAATTTACAGTTGATGTTGAAACTTACAACTAGCCATTATAGAGCATTTAAACCAATTCTGTGATAAACTTATTGGATTCAAAAGTGTTTTTCGAGAGCTGTTAACTTTTATTTTGCATCAAGACACTTCAAGTTAACGTCTTAGGTTTCATTATGCTTCAATCTAACAGTCACTTAAGCCAATGAAGAGGAAATTGCCAAATGAAGAAGTGCAACGTCAAAAGTGTTGTTGTGAGTTAATTGATTCATTTTTTAGGTCTATTTTTCAAAGGGAGCATTGCATTTGATATTGTAGCAATAAACTACCTCGATCAATCTATTGTAAGTAACTATCTCTATCAAGACTTAAGCTCAAGTTAGGATTCGTCTTTTTAAGAAACTTTATTACTTTAGTGATCAACTTGACTATTAAATTTCAATTTACCTTTCCCAAGTGTAGTTCGTAAACTTTGAAAACAATCCGTAAATGTTAAATCGAATTGCAACTTCTAATTATTTATCGATTGTCTATATTTGATGTGTGTGTTTATTATAATTCCTTTGTATCTGGTATTTGAGTTTAAAAATATAGGTATGTATAATTAACATAACAATAAATTTACATTAGATGTTGAAACTTACAACTACCATTACAGAGTACGTAACCCAATTCTCTGATAAACTTATTGGACTCAAAAAGTATTTTTCTAGAGCTATTAACTTTTATTTTGCATCAAAACACAGCAAGTTAACATCTTCGGTTTCGTAAGCTTTATTCTAACAGTCACTAAAGCAAATGCAGAGGAGATTCCCTAATTAAAAAAAGTGTGACGTTGAAAATGTTGTTGTGAGTTAATTAATTCATTTTTTAGGTCTATTTTTTATTATTTTTTGTCATAGAGAGCACTGCATTTGATATTGTGCCATTAAACTACCTCTATCAATCTATTAAAAGTAACTACCTCAATTAAACTCAAGGATTCGTCTTTGTAAGTAACTTCATTACTTTAGAGATCAACTAGAGTATTAGACTTTAATTTAACTTTTTCAAGTGTAGTTCGTAAACATTGAAAACAATCTGTAAATGTTAAATCTATTTGCAACATCTAATTTTTTATCGATTGTCTATATTTGAAATGTGTGTTAATTATATTTCTTTTGTATCTAGTATTTGAGTTTAAAATGTAGGAAGGTATCATTAACATAGCAATAAATTTACATTAGATGTTGAAACTTTCAACTAGCCATTATAGAGCACGTAAACCAATTCTGTGATAAACTTATTAGATTCAAAAAGTGTTTTTCAAAAGCTATTAACTTTTATTTTGCATTAAGTTACAACAAGTTAACGTCTTCGATTTCGCTAAGCTTTATTCTAACAATCACTTAAGCCAATGCATAGGTGATTGCCAAATGAAGAAGTGCAACGTCGAAAGTGTTGTTGTGATTTCATTAATTCATTGTTTAGGTCTATTTTTTGGTCAAAGGGAGCATTGCATTTGATATTGTAGCAATAAACTACCTCTATCAATCTATTGTAAGTAATTATCTCCATCAAGACTAAGCTCAAGTAAGGATTCGTCTTTGTAAGAAACTTCATTACTTTAGTGATCAACTTGACTATTAGATTTCAATTTACTTTTTCCAAGTGTATTCCGTAAACTTTGAAAACAATCCGTAAATGCTAAATTTAATTGCAACATCTAATTATTTATCGATTGTCTATATTTGAAATGTGTGTTACTAATATTTCGTTTGTATCTAGTATTTGAGTTTACAATGTAGGTAAGTCTCATTAACATTACAATAAATTTTCATTAGATATTTGAAACTTACAACTAGCCATTATAGAGCATGTAAACCGATTGTGTGATAAACTTATTGGATTCATAAAGTGTTTTTCGAGAGCTATTAACTTTTATTTTGCATCAAGACACAACAAGTTAACGTCTTCGATATCGCTAAACTTATTCTAACAGTCACATGAGCCAATGCAGAAGAAATTGCCAAATGAAGAAATGCAACATCGAAATTGTTGTTGTGAGTTAATTAATTCATTTTCTAGGTCTATTTTTAGATAAAAGGAGATCATATTTGATATTGTAGATGTAAACTACCTCCATCAAGACTAAACACAAGATTCGTCATTATAAGGAACATCATTACGTTTGTGATCAAATGGAGTATTAGATTCTAGTTTACCTTTTTTCACGTGCAATCTATAAATTCTAGTAATAGTCCCTGTAACACCCCGAAAATTCAATTATAGAAAGTCAAAGTCAAACTAACGTTAACAGACAAAACTTAGCGGAAGACTTCAAATTCAGTTTGGGGGTCACTGCCGTATCCCCGAAGGAACACAAGGCGAGAAAGGAAAACACAACTGTCTGCTAACGGTAACTACTAATAACTCAAAACAAACTTTAAGAATTCATAACGAGACAAAATAAAAGGTTCAAGGACTTCTAGACTCGTCGTCCTCACTTCTAACTCCCGTCCCCAGCACTTAGATCTTCACCTGAAATCAAAACATTTCAGAAAATGAGGGGAAAATCTCAATAATGTCTACCCCTAACGTTTAAAACAGTTTAAGTTCATTTCAATTCATTTTGGGGAGAGGGATCAAATCAAACTTTTTACAAACCTTTAACCCTTAACTGTTTTCCTCAACCCATCCAATCCATATTTTAATTTACGGGCGGGATACCAAATCCCTTAAAGTAACATCGCCTACCAAAGGCATCAAGAACATCGCCTACCAAAGGCATAAATAATATCGCCCACCAAAGGCATCAAAACGTCGCCTACCAAAGGCATCAAGAACATCGCCCACCAAGGCATAAATAAAATCGCCTACCAAAGGCATCAAAATACTATCCTATATTAGGGAAGGAAGCCACGATCTCACGGTCCATAACCTGCAGTTGTTACACTGCTGTGAGTTATCCCGAAACCCGCTTAACGTTTCCACTTGAATTATTTAACAATATTCAAACTCGACTCACAACTCTCAAGTCAAACCATCCCAAGTTATCAAAACCATTAACAAACTTTGAATAAAAGACCATCCAATTTCTCAACTCAAATAAACCAAGATCACAAACGAAACAAAAGATTATCAAAATAGATGGTCGTATTTCCACAAAAGTCCCTTTTCGGGATGCAATTCTCAAAATAGATTATAAAACATCAAAACACATTTAAAGAGCATCCCGATGGGGATTAGAGCATAGACAATTACCTGATATACTTCACAGCACAGCAAAAGAGAACACACTTGAGCTCACTAACGTCTCGCACTAACTCGGGCCTAGAATAAAAATAATTATCTAATCAAAACGCGTTCTAACGAAGTTAGAATTATCTATTAACTACCTAACCCATCCCCTAGGAACACTTAGGTTCCTAACATTTACGAAATTACACTTAACATCTCTAAGATAACACATAACATGATCACACATTAATTTCACTCAACAATTCTTTATAAATAAACGCAAACAGAGGACAGTTTATAACATTCACATAAAATGGGTCACAACTCGACTTCCCGACATCCTATGGGTCTGGTTCTGGACTTTTCGGAAACCTCGGGATGTCTACTAAAACTTCTATGTTGATGACTAAGCCCAACTCAGTCCCGAAGGACTCTAAAAACACCCGTCTTTTCCATTGGTCCAGTTCTGACAGGTTCTAGTAAAACGGTTATAACTCGGGCTATACAAGTCAAACGTTCAATCCGTAAAATTCCTATGGTTCCTAACATCTAAGGGAACCTCCAGTCCAAAGGTTTGGTCAAAAGACGACTACACTAACCGTGGCAACCCAATCTTTAGACACTAACAAAACTGTCCCGTTAACGGTTATCAATTAATTAACACTTTCGGTTCTAACTTCCACCATTCGATCCCGGGGTCCTAATTTGGGCTCAAAACAGTAACTAGGGTCTAAGATATAAAGCCCAACCTAACTTAGGTCCAACAATTAAACTTGTAGAAGTAAACTTAATTTAGAAAACATAAAAGACCCTTTAATAACTTTAATAAAATCTAAGGTCATAAAAGAAATGAAAATTACTTAAAACATAAATTACTTGACCAAGATTTTAAAGATTAAAAACATGGATTATTTACAAATAAGTTATAACAATCAAGAATCAAGAATTAATAACAAGAATCGAATTCCATTTTAGTAATTTAACCAACTCACTCATTTAATCAAGATTTACACATGAAATTAATATGAATGAACCCTAAGAGAATTTAAGGAACATATGAATATTTAACTAACGATTCAAGAATTAATCTAGATAATTATACTTTAAAGATTCGTGCATACAATAATAATGTTATCTAAACCCTAACATGTTATCTAAACCCTAACATGAAATAGTGTAGAGGTGGAGAGAGAAGGTACCCGTCACAACGTCTGCTTCATTCTCAGCCTCTTCTTTCCTCATTACGTATACCCGTCCTCCTGCGTTGCGCGATGGTTGCTGTTGCGGACGAGGCGGGTTTGCTGGCCTCCCTTGGTTATTCTGACTTCCACCAGATCCACTTTGGTTTTGCTGTTGTGGCCTTTGGTTCCCATTATAGCCTCCCCGATTTTGATATGTCGTCTGCGGGGCTCTCCAATTCCCGTTATTCCCATTGTTCCCATTATTTCCGTTGCTTCCATTGTTTCCTCCACTTCGGCCCCCTGTCGGTTGCTGAGGGCACTGACGTACCTGATGTTCGAAACTTCCGCAGTTGAAACATCCTCCTCGCACGTTCCTTACTCTACAATCCCGTGGATAATGGCCTGGTCGACCACAAACCTTGCAGATTGGAGTATTCGACGGTCTACGCCCCGAAGACTGATTTCCCTGCCAGTTGCTAGGGCGGAACCTCTTCTCCTGAAAATGTTGAGGTGGGTTAAAGCGGGGTGGTTCTTTCCTCTTTTGCCCTTGTATGCCTAACTGTCGTTCCATGTCATGCATCACCCTTTCTGATGAGGCAACGTTCGCATGTTACGGTAAGGCGTGAACTCCGTGGCGACATGCGATCCTGGATCTTACAATTGATCCATCGAGCGGTCCATCCTTAGTGCTCGGTGGCTACCAAGGCGAATGCAAAACGAGATAGTTCGGTGAACTTTGCGAGAATAGGCAAGCACGCTAGTTTCCCAGCGTAGATTCATGAATTCTTTTTCTTTCGCCTTCTGGAGAGAAATTGGGTAAAATCGATCCTTTAGCACAATCTTGAAGCGGTTCCAGTCGAAACCCGGTTCAGTCCTTATTTCCTTCACACTGGCCCACCACAAATCGGCCTCTTCCTTGGTGGTAGCGTGAAGTCCACCCTTAACTCCTCGGGGCGGTGTGTGGTGTCGAAAATCTTCTCAATTTCTCTAACCCAATCTTCAAAGACTTTGGGGTCAGCTACCCCTGTGTAGGTGGGCGGGTTGAAGCTATTAAACCTTTGGAGAAGAGCGGAGGGGTCATCTTCCCTCCCTCCTCCTTGTCGATCCACCACTTTCCTCAGCAGGTCCTCGTGCTTGCCGAGCATCTCAATCATTAGCATGCTAGCAAGGTCGTTCCCAGTTGTATTCGACCACAGTACTAAATGAGCCAGCGTTGGCGCGATTCGATTGCGATTTGAGGTATTTGTTCGGTCACGGTGGTGTCGTTCGAGTACCATGGTTAGGTTGAGTCTGGTTCACGTCAGACATCACGATTCAAAGGGTCGATTTAGTCCACTTAAAGGGTTTCCAAACCATAGTCTCAACAACATACTAAAGGTAGCTACTTGGTCAGGTCTTCTCATAGGGTGCTAAACAATACAACGTAATTCTATTTCACCAAGTAATCTCTTATGTCAGCAGTTTATTTCATGAATTCTCATCACATTTGGCAAGGTCACAAAACAATATTTCCATATACCAATGTAATCATGTATAATACTTCAAAAGAACAACAAGTCAATATTGATTATTTCGGTTTAACAAAATATCAACATAACAACTATACATCAACACTCAACACATAGTAGCCATCCCACTCAGATGATCCTCCTGCATCGAGGGTTCTTCCTCGCTGAGACTGGAGTCCACTCAGGATCACTCGTCTCATCCCCTGAGCCCTCCTCGGGGTCTTCTCCTGTTTCCCGGTCCACCTCATCCTCCTCCTCGGGTGGGATGTCTTGCTCGGGCTCAACGGCGGGTGCAGCCGTGACCCTTGAGGTTACCTCGGGCTCGAAACTGGCGCCGTCCTCGGCGGTCCTCCTCGGATCTTCTTGAGTCATCCTCATGATCCTCGGTGGTCTGGTGGGTTCACCTGGACCCTCTCTACTCGGCGCATCCCAATCCGGGCGATCTTAGAAAAGACCCCCGGGATTCGATGCTCCGACTCCACCCGATACCTCTGACACCAACAGCACGGGTGTGGGTACCTCTCCTCCGGAAGCAGGGGTGGCAGCAATGACAGTACAGTATGGCCCCACCAGGGATCATCTCGTAAGGTGAGCAGGAAAGCGTTAGCCTGGGCTTCCTCGTTGTCACGCAAGCAGGAGTTCGGGACATCCTTGGTGTATCGTTCGATCTCATCGTAAAAATTCAGCATGTGGGTTCCCAAATACCCACCAGGAGGAATGGGTGTGTAACGGTGAAAGCACGGCGTGGGGTGCTGGTGACAGTGTGTGCGTTGTGCCATCCTACAAGGTTAGAATGCATTACACATAAAAATACTGATGATATAATCAAACAACATATTCAAGGAAAGCATGGAACCATTTCCCCCCATCCTACGCTCATCTCTCCGAACTTAGCTTCCTAGGGTCCATCTAAACCTAAAGGACTCTGAGGAGCTACTAGGTCGCAACCCAGAGCTCTGATACCATTCTGTGACGCCCCGAAAATTCAATTATAGAAAGTCAAAGTCAAACTAACGTTAACAGACAAAACTTAGCGGAAGACTTCAAATTCAGTTTGGGCGTCACTGCCATATCCCCGAAGGAACACAAGGCGAGAAAGGAAAACATAACTGTCTGCTAACGGTAACTACTAATAACTCAAAGCAAACTTTAAGAATTCATAACGAGACAAAATAAAAGGTTCAAGGACTTCTAGACTCGTCGTCCTCACTTCTAACTCCCGTCCCCAGCATTTAGATCTTCACCTGAAATCAAAACATTTCAGAAAATGAGGGGAAAATCTCAATAATGTCTACCCCTAACGTTTAAAACAGTTTAAGTTCATTTCAATTCATTTTGGGGAGAGGGATCAAATCAAACTTTTTACAAACCTTTAACCCTTAACTGTTTTCCTCAACCCATCCAATCCATATTTTAATTTGCGGGCGGGATACCAAATCCCTTAAAGTAACATCGCCTACCAAAGGCATCAAGAACATCGCCTACCAAAGGCATAAATAATATCGCCCACCAAAGGCATCAAAACGTCGCCTACCAAAGGCATCAAGAACATCGCCCACCAAGGCATAAATAAAATCGCCTACCAAAGGCATCAAAATACTATCCTATATTAGGGAAGGAAGCACGATCTCACGGTCCATAACCTGCGGTTGTTACACTGCACACAAAGTTATCCCCCGAAACCCGCTTAACGTTTCCACTTGAATTATTTAACAATATTCAAACTCGACTCACAACTCTCAAGTCAAACCATCCCAAGTTATCAAAACCATTAACAAACTTTGAATAAAAGACCATCCAATTTCTCAACTCAAATAAACCAAGATCACAAACGAAACAAAAGATTATCAAAATAGATGGTCGTATTTCCACAAAAGTCCCTTTTCGGGATGCAATTCTCAAAATAGATTATAAAACATCAAAACACATTTAAAGAGCATCCCGATGGGGATTAGAGCATAGACAATTACGATATACTTCACGACAAGCAAAAGAGAACACACTTGAGCTCACTAACGTCTCGCACTAACTCGGGCCTAGAATAAAAATAATTATCTAATCAAAACGCGTTCTAACGAAGTTAGAATTATCTATTAACTACCTAACCCATCCCCTAGGAACACTTAGGTTCCTAACATTTACGAAATTACACTTAACATCTCTAAGATAATACATAACATGATCACACATTAATTTCACTCAACAATTCTTTATAAATAAACGCAAACAGAGGACAGTTTATAACATTCACATAAAATGGGTCACAACTCGACTTCCCGACATCCTATGGGTCTGATTCTGGACTTTTCGGAAACCTCGGGATGTCTACTAAAACTTCTATGTTGATGACTAAGCCCAACTCAGTCCCGAAGGACTCTAAAAACACCCGTCTTTTCCATTGGTCCAGTTCTGACAGGTTCTAGTAAAACGGTTATAACTCGGGCTATACAAGTCAAACGTTCAATCCGTAAAATTCCTATGGTTCCTAACATCTAAGGGAACCTCCAGTCCAAAGGGTTTGGTCAAAGACGACTACACTAACCGTGGCAACCCAATCTTTAGACACTAACAAAACTGTCCGTTAACGGTTATCAATTAATTAACACTTTCGGTTCTAACTTCCACCATTCGATCCCGGGGTCCTAATTTGGGCTCAAAACAGTAACTAGGGTCTAAGATATAAAGCCCAACCTAACTTAGGTCCAACAATTAAACTTGTAGAAGTAAACTTAATTTAGAAAACATAAAAGACCCTTTAATAACTTTAATAAAATCTAAGGTCATAAAAGAAATGAAAATTACTTAAAACATAAATTACTTGACCAAGATTTTAAAGATTAAAAACATGGATTATTTACAAATAAGTTATAACAATCAAGAATCAAGAATTAATAACAAGAATCGAATTCCTTTTTAGTAATTTAACCAACTCACTCATTTAATCAAGATTTACACATGAAATTAATATGAATGAACCTAAGAGAATTTAAGGAACATATGAATATTTAACTAACGATTCAAGAATTAATCTAGATAATTATACTTTAAAGATTCGTGCATACAATAATAATGTTATCTAAACCCTAACATGAAAGAGTCCTAAAAAATAAAAGAACATACAATATTTAACTTAATGAAACAAGAGACCTAATTAATTTTCAAGAATTCAAGATTTTATTAACAAGATTTCAACTTCTAGTAGGTTAACTAATTTATTTAACAAACTTAACAAGATTTACTTTTAAAGAACAATAAAGAACATAACGATTTTTATAACTAAAATTCAAGAATTAACCTAGGTAAATAAATTTCCAAATTCGTACATACAATAATATTGTGGTCTAACGATTCATGTAAAGAAAATAAAGAACATTAAAGAACTACTTTTAAACCTAATAATCAACTATTACAACCTAATCTAATTACAATTTATTACATAAAATTACACATATCAAGTAAACAAATTACACATAACAAATAATAATTTACACATAGCAATTAATAAATTACACCTAATTACAACAAGAATTACAATTACAAATAATTTTCCCTAATTACAAAATTACAGAAATTATAAACAGAATATTAATTTTTGGAAATAAAATAAAATAAAATAAAGAAAACAGAAAAAGGAAAGAAAAGGAAAATAAAGAACTAAAGCAGTTATTGTTAGGGTTAGGGTTAGGGTTTGATTTTTTTAAGCCGTGACGGTGGCGGCGTGCGTTGGTCGGAGGGGGTGCGTCGGGGTCGCAGGTGGCAGGCGTCGGCGGCTGGCTCGTCGGAGGGAGGTGGTTGACGTCGGTTTTCCGAGCAGCAACTCACGGTAGCTTCGAGCGGCTCCTTGATCGGGCGACTCGGCGACGTTAGGGTGGCGGGCGGTAAATCGCCCGTGGTCGAGCGGCAGGCGGCGCCAAGAGTCGCGTGGCCGTGATGAAACAATGGTTAGCGCAAGGGAGGAAAGAGAGAGAAAGAAAGAAGAAAAAGAAGAAGGGATTCGCGGTGGTCGCTGCGGTGGTCGGAAGGTTGCAGCTGCGTGATGGGCTGCGTCAGTGGCCGGTGGCGGGCGAGAGGGGGAAGAGGAGGGAGAGAGGAGAGAGCTAGGGTTTGGTATTGAGAGATTTATGGTTTTTAGGGTTTGAGAGGGGAGAAAGGGGTTTATATATTACCCATTTAATTAGGCCCAATTAACTAATCTAATCCAATCCTAATCCAACCCATTTAACAATTAAAAACTGATTTTTCTAAAAACCTAATAATTCTAATAATAGTAATAATAATATTAATTTTAATAATCATATAATCACATAACAAATAATATTCACGTAATTAATCACATAATAATATTAACCAGCTGAAATTACTATTCTACCCTTGTTAGCCCCTCAACGGTCCTACGAGCTCAAGCGTTGGCATAAATAAACACATTACGAATAACAGTAAATAACGAAGTCAAACCTATTCTATTAACGACGTCACGGTCAACATCGTTGGATTTTTCGGGGTTTTACATCATTACCTTCTTAAAAGAAGTTTCGTCCTCGAAACTTAAACTTAAACTTAACCCTAACGGTCCGGTAAGGAAACTAACGGTTCCGTTCAACCTAAAACTCGAGGTTTTACAACATTACCTTCTTAAAAGAAGTTTCGTCCCCGAAACTTGACGCGCCTTAGGCTTGGAACAAGTGAGGGTACTTCTTCCTTATCTCGTCTTCTGTTTCCCAGGTTGCTTCTGTTGTAGTATGATTCGCCCATCGTACTTTTACCAAGGGAACTACTTTCCTCCTAAGCTGTTTTTCTCTACGGTCCAGTATCTCTAGCGGTTGCTCTTCATAGCTCAGATCTTCTTGCAGCTGAAGCGGCTCGGGATCAATCACATGGGACGGGTCCGGAACATATTTCCTGAGTTGTGACACATGGAAGACATTATGCACTCTGGGGAGTTCTCCCGGCAGCTGTAACTTGTATGCGACTTCCCCGATGCGTTCCAAAATTGGGTATGGCCCGATAAACCTTGGTGTCAACTTCCCCGACTGGCCGAATCTCATAACTCCCTTTGTAGGTGAGACCCGCAAAAACACGTATTCTCCTACTTCGAACTCCAAAGGTCTCCTCCTTCTGTCAGTATAACTCTTTTGTCGACTTTGTGCTGCCTTCATCTTGTCTTGAATGATTCGAACCTTCTGAGTAGTGGCCTGTATTAGGTCCGGTCCAATCGTTAGAGCTTCATCGATGTCCTGCCAACATAGGGGAGTTCTACATCTCCTTCCATACAAGGCTTCGAAGGGTGACATCCCTATACTAGCATGGTAACTGTTGTTGTATGAGAATTCAATGAGAGTCAACTCGTCATCCCACGAGTCCTTGAAATCTAAAGTGCATGCTCGCAGCATATCTTCGAGGGTTTGGATGGTCCTCTCTATCTGCCCATCTGTAGCTGGGTGAAAAGCGGTGCTGAACTTGAGCTTTGTGCCAAACGCTTCTTGTAACTTTTTCCAAAACGGTGATCGGAATCGCATTCTGTCGAGACTATAGAACTGGGTACTCCGTGTAACCTTACAATCTCCCTTACATAGGCCTGAGCTAGCTGATCTAGGGACCAATTGTCGGCGATGGCTAGGAAATGAGCTGACTTGGTCAAACGATCTACAATCACCCATATTGCATTGTGTTTCCGCCTGGTCCTCGGTAGACCTATCACAAAATCCATTGATATCGAATCCCATTTCCATTCAGGGACATCTAACGAGAAGTCGGTGGTCGTTGATGCTCTGCCTTGACTTCGGCGCATGTAAGGCACCTTGCCACAAAGTCCGCCACTTCTTGTTTCATATTACTCCACCGAACATCTGCTTTTGTCCTTGTAAAGCTTATTTCCTCCGGGTGTACGAATACGGCGTATTGTGCCCCTCTTCTAAGATCTTCCTCTTGACTCCTCCATGTTGGGTACAGGACGCGGTTATGGAACCGTAACGCACCATCTTCGTGGATCACAAAGCCGTGGGCTTTCCTCGCAACACTTCCTCCCGTATCTTGGCAAGTGTAAGTCCGTTCTTGAGTTCTCTTGATCTCCTCCATTAGAGTAGGTTGTAACTCCATGGCATTGATCTGACTTTCTTCCAGTGTTACCACATTAATCTCCAACCTCCTAAACTCCTCGCACAACTCGTGCGGCATCGTCATCAAGTGGTTTACAGCAGGATACGGTCTTCTACTCAGGGCATCAGCCACTACATTCGCCTTTCCGGGATGATATTGGAAATTCACATCGTAATCCTTCAGGAACTCTAACCATCTTATGCGCACGAGATTCGGCTCATACGGTGAAAAGGTACTTCAAACTCTGATGATCTGTGAATATCTCACAGTGTACCCCGTAAAGATAATGCCTCCAAATCTTAAGCGCAAAAACCACTGCTGCCAACTCCAGATCATGAGTGGGATAATTCCTCTCATGTGTCTTCAATTTCCTGGATGCATATGCAATCACCTTCCCTTCCTGCATGAGCACATAACCCAATCCACCATGCGATGCGTCACTGTAGATAACAAAACCCTCATTCCCTTGAGGTAAGGCAAGAATAGGGGCCGAGGTAAGCCTCTTCTTCAACTCCTGGAATGCTTGCTCACATTTTTCCGACCATGCGAACCTTATTGACTTCCGAGTCAAATTAGTCAACGGGGTGGCGATTTTTGAGAAATCTTGCACGAACTTCCTATAATACCCTGCCAAACCCAGAAAACTCCTAACCTCCGTGGCATTCTTCGGTGTCGGCCACTTGGTGATGGCCTCCACCTTTTGAGGGTCTACTACCACTCCTTCCTTAGACACCACATGTCCTAAGAACGCTACTTGTTCCAACCAAAACTCACACTTCTTAAGCTTCGCATAAAGCTTGTTGCTCTATAGAGTCGTCGATACTTCTCTCAGATGATTCGCATG
This sequence comes from Portulaca oleracea, assembly GCA_029582165.1. Taxonomy (NCBI): domain Eukaryota; kingdom Viridiplantae; phylum Streptophyta; class Magnoliopsida; order Caryophyllales; family Portulacaceae; genus Portulaca; species Portulaca oleracea. The sequence goes on along the minus strand of CM055886.1, from coordinate 19,597,946 downwards.
CTCCTCCCGTGTCCCTGAGTATACCAATATGTCGTCGATGAACACCACTACAAACTTATCCAGGAACGGCTCGAACACTCTGTTCATCAAATCCATGAAGGCGGCTGGGGCATTTGTAAGCCCAAAAGGCATTACCACGAACTCATAATGACCATACCGAGTTCGGAATGCGGTTTTAGAGATATCTTCCTCGCGAATTCGCAACTGGTGATAACCTGACCTCAGGTCTATCTTAGAAAACGTTGTTGCTCCTCGCAACTGGTCGAAAAGATCATCAATACGAGGTAGAGGGTAGCGGTTTTTGACGGTAATCTTGTTCAACTCCCGGTAATCGATGCACAACCTCATGCTACCATCTTTCTTCTTCACGAACAGCACAGGTGCTCCCCATGGTGACGTGCTGGGTCGGATATACCCATTCTCTAACAGCTCGTCCAGCTGGGTCTTCAACTCCTTAAGCTCTGCGGGCGCCATGCGATATGGGGCTTTTGAAACAGGTGCAGCCCCGGGCTCCAAATCGATGCAGAAATCTACCTCCCTGATTGGAGGCAAACCCGGAATCTCCTCTGGAAACACATCAGGATACTCCCGCACTAGCGGGATATTCTCAATCGTAAGCTCCTCCGCCTTGGTGTCGATTACGTTGCATAGAAACCCTTCGCAACCTTGGCCTAACAACTTTTGAGCCTTGAGAGCAGAGATGATCCGTACACTATGAAGGTGCCTATCACTCCAATGCACTACCTTCTTTCCGTTTGGTCCCATTAAGGTCACCTTTTGCTTATAACAATCTATCTGAGCTCTATATTTTGCTAACCAGTCCAACCCCAAAATAACGTCGAACTCCATTAAGTCAAACATATAAAGGTCAGCCTCAAACTCCTGTCCTGCTATCACTATAGGGCACCCACCATATAACTCTCCACAACTAATGGTATCCCCGGTAGGTAGGGCTACCGACATAGGCTTACTATTCTCCGAGGGTTTCATTTTAGCCTTCTCTACTATAGCTCGTCCAACAAAAGAATGACTAGCACCAGAATCAAACAAAACAGATATAGTGTAGAGGTGGAGAGAAGGTACCTGGTACAACGTCCGCTTCATTCTCACCTCTTCTTTCCTCATTACGTATACGTCCTCTGCGTTGCGCGATGGTTCTTTATTGCCAGGCGGGTTTGGCCTCCTCCCTTGGTTATTCTGACTTCCACCAGATCCACTTTGGTTTTGCTGTTGTGGCCTTTGGTTCCCATTATAGCCTCCCCGATTTTGATATGTCGTCTGCGGGGCTCTCCAATTCCCGTTATTCCCATTGTTCCCATTATTTCCGTTGCTTCCATTGTTTCCTCCACTTCGGCCCCCTGTCGGTTGCTGAGGGCACTGACGTACCTGATGTTCGAAACTTCCGCAGTTGAAACATCCTCCTCGCACGTTCCTTACTCTACAATCCCGTGGATAATGGCCTGGTCGACCACAAACCTTGCAGATTGGAGTATTCGACGGTCTACGCCCCGAAGACTGATTTCCCTGCCAGTTGCTAGGGCGGAACCTCTTCTCCTGAAAAATGTTGAGGTGGGTTAAAGCGGGGTGGTTCTTTCCTCTTTTGCCCTTGTATGCCTAACTGTCGTTCCATGTCATGCATCACCCTTTCTGATGAGGCAACGTTCGTATTCTGGTAAGACGTGAACTCCCGTGACGACATGCGATCCTGGATCTTACAATTCAGTCCATCCCAGAAGCGGTCCATCCTTAGCTGCTCGGTGGCTACCAAGGCAGATGCAAAACGAGATAGTTCAGTGAACTTTGCAGAATAGGCAAGCACGCTAGTTTCCCCTTGACGTAGATTCATGAATTCTTTTTCTTTCGCCTTCTGGAGAGAAATTGGGTAAAATCGATCCTTTAGCACAATCTTGAAGCGGTTCCAGTCGAAACCCGGTTCAGTCCTTATTTCCTTCACACTGGCCCACCACAAATCGGCCTCTTCCTTCAGGTGGTAAGCAGCAAAGTCCACCCTTAACTCCTCAGGACAGTGTGTGGTGTCGAAAATCTTCTCAATTTCTCTAACCCAATCTTCAAAGACTTTGGGGTCAGCTACCCCTGTGTAAGTGGGCGGGTTGAAGCTATTAAACCTTTGGAGAAGAGCGGAGGGGTCATCTTCCCTCCCTCCTCCTTGTCGATCCACCACTTTCCTCAGTAGGTCCTCGTGCTTGCCGAGCATCTCAATCATTAGCATGCTAGCAAGGTCGTTCCCCGGAGTTGCTGTATTCGACCCTGGTACTAAATGAGCCAGGCGTTAGCTGATTCGATTGCGATTGAGGGCGCTGTTCGGTCCACCGTGTACGTTCCCGAGTACCATGGTTAGGTTGAGTACCGTTCACGTCCGACATCCTGATTCAAAGGGTCGATTTAGTCCACTTAAAGGGTTTCCAAACCATAGTCTCAACAACATACTAAAGGTAGCTACTTGGTCCGGTCTTCTCATAGGGTGCTAAACAATACGAAAACGTAATTCTATTTCACCAAGTAATCTCTTATGTCAACAGTTTATTTCATGAATTCTCATCACATTTGGCAAGGTCACAAAACAATATTTCCATATACCAATGTAATCATGTATAATACTTCCAAAAGAACAACAAGTCAATATTCAGATTATTTCACAGTTTAACAAAATATCAACATAACAACTATACATCAACACTCAACACATAGTAGCCATCCCACTCAGATGATTCTCCTGCATCGAGGTTCTTCCTCACGAGGCCGAGTCCACTCAGATCACTCGTCTCATCCCCGAGCCCTCCTGGGTCTTCTCCTGTTCCCGGTCCACCTCATCCTCCTCCTCGGGTGGAATGTCATGCTCGGGCTCAACGGTGCAGTGCGTGACCCTTGAGGTTACCTCGGGCTCAGAAACCTGGGCGCTGTCCTCGGCGGGGTCCTCCTCCGGATCTTCTTCAGGGTCATCCTCATGATCCTCAGCTGGTGCAGGGGCTGGGTTCACCTGGACCCTCTCTACTCGGCGCATCCCAATCCGGGCGATCTTAGAAAAGACCCCCGGGATTCGATGCTCCGACTCCACCCGGTACCTCTGACACCAACAGCACGGGTGTGGGTACCTCTCCTCCGGAAGCAGGGGTGGCAGCAATGACAGTACAGTATGGCCCCACCAGGGATCATCTCGTAAGGTGAGCAGGAAAGCGTTAGCCTGGGCTTCCTCGTTGTCACGCAAGCAGGAGTTCGGGACATCCTTGGTGTATCGTTCGATCTCATCGTAAAAATTCAGCATGTGGGTTCCCAAATACCCACGGGAGGAATGGGTGTGTAGCGGTGAAAGCACGGCGTAAGTCTTGGTGACGAAGTGTGCGTTGTGCCATCCTACAAGGTTAGAATGCATTACACATAAAAATACTGATGATATAATCAAACAACATATTCAAGGAAAGCATGGAACCATTTCCCCCCATCCTACGCTCATCTCTCCGAACTTAGCTTCCTAGGGTCCATCTAAACCTAAAGGACTCTGAGGAGCTACTAGGTCGCAACCCAGAGCTCTGATACCATTCTGTGACGCCCCGAAAATTCAATTATAGAAAGTCAAAGTCAAACTAACGTTAACAGACAAAACTTAGCGGAAGACTTCAAATTCAGTTTGGGCGTCACTGCCATATCCCCGAAGGAACACAAGGCGAGAAAGGAAAACATAACTGTCTGCTAACGGTAACTACTAATAACTCAAAGCAAACTTTAAGAATTCATAACGAGACAAAATAAAAGGTTCAAGGACTTCTAGACTCGTCGTCCTCACTTCTAACTCCCGTCCCCAGCATTTAGATCTTCACCTGAAATCAAAACATTTCAGAAAATGAGGGGAAAATCTCAATAATGTCTACCCCTAACGTTTAAAACAGTTTAAGTTCATTTCAATTCATTTTGGGGAGAGGGATCAAATCAAACTTTTTACAAACCTTTAACCCTTAACTGTTTTCCTCAACCCATCCAATCCATATTTTAATTTACGGGCGGGATACCAAATCCCTTAAAGTAACATCGCCTACCAAAGGCATCAAGAACATCGCCTACCAAAGGCATAAATAATATCGCCCACCAAAGGCATCAAAACGTCGCCTACCAAAGGCATCAAGAACATCGCCCACCAAGGCATAAATAAAATCGCCTACCAAAGGCATCAAAATACTATCCTATATTAGGGAAGGAAGCCCTGATCTCCTGGTCCATAACCCTGCAGGTTGTTACACCTGCACAACAGGTTATCCCCCGAAACCCGCTTAACGTTTCCACTTGAATTATTTAACAATATTCAAACTCGACTCACAACTCTCAAGTCAAACCATCCCAAGTTATCAAAACCATTAACAAACTTTGAATAAAAGACCATCCAATTTCTCAACTCAAATAAACCAAGATCACAAACGAAACAAAAGATTATCAAAATAGATGGTCGTATTTCCACAAAAGTCCCTTTTCGGGATGCAATTCTCAAAATAGATTATAAAACATCAAAACACATTTAAAGAGCATCCCGATGGGGATTAGAGCATAGACAATTACCTGATATACTTCACAGCACAGCAAAAGAGAACACACTTGAGCTCACTAACGTCTCGCACTAACTCGGGCCTAGAATAAAAATAATTATCTAATCAAAACGCGTTCTAACGAAGTTAGAATTATCTATTAACTACCTAACCCATCCCCTAGGAACACTTAGGTTCCTAACATTTACGAAATTACACTTAACATCTCTAAGATAATACATAACATGATCACACATTAATTTCACTCAACAATTCTTTATAAATAAACGCAAACAGAGGACAGTTTATAACATTCACATAAAATGGGTCACAACTCGACTTCCCGACATCCTATGGGTCTGGTTCTGGACTTTTCGGAAACCTCGGGATGTCTACTAAAACTTCTATGTTGATGACTAAGCCCAACTCAGTCCCGAAGGACTCTAAAAACACCCGTCTTTTCCATTGGTCCAGTTCTGACAGGTTCTAGTAAAACGGTTATAACTCGGGCTATACAAGTCAAACGTTCAATCCGTAAAATTCCTATGGTTCCTAACATCTAAGGGAACCTCCAGTCCAAAGGGTTTGGTCAAAAGACGACTACACTAACCGTGGCAACCCAATCTTTAGACACTAACAAAACTGTCCCGTTAACGGTTATCAATTAATTAACACTTTCGGTTCTAACTTCCACCATTCGATCCCGGGGTCCTAATTTGGGCTCAAAACAGTAACTAGGGTCTAAGATATAAAGCCCAACCTAACTTAGGTCCAACAATTAAACTTGTAGAAGTAAACTTAATTTAGAAAACATAAAAGACCCTTTAATAACTTTAATAAAATCTAAGGTCATAAAAGAAATGAAAATTACTTAAAACATAAATTACTTGACCAAGATTTTAAAGATTAAAAACATGGATTATTTACAAATAAGTTATAACAATCAAGAATCAAGAATTAATAACAAGAATCGAATTCCTTTTTAGTAATTTAACCAACTCACTCATTTAATCAAGATTTACACATGAAATTAATATGAATGAACCCTAAGAGAATTTAAGGAACATATGAATATTTAACTAACGATTCAAGAATTAATCTAGATAATTATACTTTAAAGATTCGTGCATACAATAATAATGTTATCTAAACCCTAACATGAAAGAGTCCTAAAAATAAAAGAACATACAATATTTAACTTAATGAAACAAGAGACCTAATTAATTTTCAAGAATTCAAGATTTTATTAACAAGATTTCAACTTCTAGTAGGTTAACTAATTTATTTAACAAACTTAACAAGATTTACTTTTAAAGAACAATAAAGAACATAACGATTTTTATAACTAAAATTCAAGAATTAACCTAGGTAAATAAATTTCCAAATTCGTACATACAATAATATTGTGGTCTAACGATTCATGTAAAGAAAATAAAGAACATTAAAGAACTACTTTTAAACCTAATAATCAACTATTACAACCTAATCTAATTACAATTTATTACATAAAATTACACATATCAAGTAAACAAATTACACATAACAAATAATAATTTACACATAGCAATTAATAAATTACACCTAATTACAACAAGAATTACAATTACAAATAATTTTCCCTAATTACAAAATTACAGAAATTATAAACAGAATATTAATTTTTGGAAATAAAATAAAATAAAATAAAGAAAAGAAAAAGGAAAAAGAAAAGGAAAATAAAGAACTAAAACAGATTATTGTTAGGGTTAGGGTTAGGGTTTACGCAAGGTTGCAGGGGGACTGTTTCCGGCGACGGTGGCGGCGTGCGTTGGTCGGAGGGGGTGCGTCGGGGTCGCAGGTGGCAGGCGTCGGCGGCTGGCTCGTCGGAGGGAGGTGGTTGACGTCGGTTTTCCGGCGACTCACGGTGAAAACTCGAACGGCTCCTTCGACTGGGCGACTCCGGCGACGTTAGGGTGGCGGGGCAGAGGTCGTCTGGTGGTCGGGCAGCGACGGCGACGCCAAGGGTCGCGGTGGCCGGCGGTGAAACAGCCGGTTAGCGCAAGGGAGGAAAGAGAGAGAAAAGAAAGAAGAAAAAGAAGAAGGGAATGGCGGTTACCGGCGATAGCGGGATTCCGCGGTGGCTGCCTGCGGTGGTCGGAAGGTTGCCGGCTGCGGCAGTGGGCTGCGTCTGGTGGCCGGCTGGGCAGGGGCGCAGAGGGGGAAGAGGAGGGAGAGAGGAGAGAGCTAGGGTTTGGTATTGAGAGATTTAGGGTTTTTAGGGTTTGAGAGGGGAGAAAGGGGTTTATATATTACCCATTTAATTAGGCCCAATTAACTAATCTAATCCAATCCTAATCCAACCCATTTAACAATTAAAAACTGATTTTTCTAAAAACCTAATAATTCTAATAATAGTAATAATAATATTAATTTTAATAATCATATAATCACATAACAAATAATATTCACGTAATTAATCACATAATAATATTAACCAGCTGAAATTACTATTCTACCCTTGTTAGCCCCTCAACGGTCCTACGAGCTCAAGCGTTGGCATAAATAAACACATTACGAATAACAGTAAATAACGAAGTCAAACCTATTCTATTAACGACGTCACGGTCAACATCGTTGGATTTTTCGAGTGTAGTCCGTAAACTATTAAAACAAAGACGGAAGACGTTAATGTCTTTGGTTGTGATAAGCATTATTCTAATGACCACTAACCAAATACAAGGGAAATTGCGAAATAAAGAAGTGAAAAGTCGAGATTGTTGCTGTAATTTAATAAATTCATTTTTTAGATCTATTTTTTGGACAAAGGGAACATTTTATATGATATTGAAGCATAGAACTACCTTTATCAATCTATTAAAAAAAAAGCCAAAACAAAACAAAAACCAATCCCTATCAAGACTAGTACTCTAAAGTTTTATCTTTGTAAAAAACTTGATTACTTTATGATCAACTGGACTATTAGACTCCAATTTACCTTTTTCAAGTGTAGTCCGTAAACTATTAAAACAATCAGTAAATGCTGAATCTAATTGCAATATCTAATTATTTATCGATTGTCTATATTTGAAATGTGTTACTAATATTTCATTTGTATCTAGTATTTGAGTTTAAAATGTAAGTATCATTAACATTGCAATAAATTTACATTAGATGTTGAAACTTACAACTAGTCATTATTGATCACGTAAACCAACTTGGCAATTTTGTTATAAACTTATTGGATTCAAAAAGTATTTTTCGAGAGCTATTAACTTTTATTTTGCATAAAGACATAACAAATTAACGGTTTCGTTAAGCTTTATTCTAACAGACACTTAAGCCAATGCATCGGAAATTGCCAAATGAAGAAGTGCAACGTCGAAAGTGTTGTTTTGAGTTAATTAATTCATTTTTTAGGTCTATTTTTTTGGTCAAAGGGAGCATTGCATTTGATATTATAGCATTAAACCACCTCTATCAATCTATTAAAAGTAACTAATGCTATCAAGACTTAAGCTCCAGTAAGGATTCGTCTTTGTAAGAAACTTCATTACTTTTGTGATCAACTAGAGTATTAGATCGACTTCAATTTACCTTTTTTAAGTGTAGTCCGTAAAATATGAAAACAATCCGTAAATGCTAAATCTAATAGCAATATTTAATTACTTATCTATTATCTATATTTGAAATGTATGTTAATTAATTATATTTCCTTTGTTTGTATGTAGCATCTGAGTTTAAAATGTTAGGTAAATATCATTAACTTAGCACGGAATTTACAATTGATGTGCAAACTTACTAGTTTGTACTAGCCACTATAGAACATGTCACTTTGTTCTATGATAAATTTATTGGATTGGAAAAGTGGTACAACAAGTTAAGGTATTCGATTACGCTAAACATTACTCTAACAGTCATTGATGACTAAAACAAATGTAGGAGAAATTGCCAAATGAAGAAGTTGAAGGTCGAAAATGTTATTGTGATTTAATTAATTTATTTTTTAGGTCAATTTTTTAGACTAAGGGAGCATTCTATTGATATTGTAGCAGTAAACTACCTTGATCCATCTATTAAAATATTTTTTAAAAAAAAAAAACTACCTCTATCAAAAGTAAGCTCAGTAGAGATTTGTCTTTGTCAAGAACTGTTGGAAATATGGGGAAACACGGTCACTTGCACAAGATGAGGGATCACTTGGGTAGCTAGGAGTCGAGGGTCAACCCGTCTCCCCTTAAGACTTATTCACTGGACCGCGAATAGACTTAAGGGTAAAACCTACCCTCTTGTAAGCAAAGTACAAGATCTCTCAAGAACTCTCGAGAATGTTGCTGCAGTTCAACACCTTAGAAGTGTGTTGAAACTCTCTAGGAAAGATAGATAGAAGTGATTGAGGTGGTATGGATGAATGAAATTCAGCCCCTATTTATAGGACTTAGAACATTCAAACTTGACAATTAATATAGCATGATTCTTAGGCATTGTCTATGGGACATCGATCATCATTATGAGATTGATCTTGACAGAGAAATCCGCCAAGAATAATCCATAATGATTCCCCAAACATTGAATACCCGATGCAGAAATCAAGGGATTTCGAAAAAGAGCTGGAATGGGCTCCAACACGGACCATGTTGACCCAATGAGCCTTTTTCTGACTCTCCAGACCCCAACACGACCCTTGTCATACTTGGCACGGTCCGTGTTGGGTCCATTTTACTTAGTAAGCTAGATTTTGACCTTCCCGGTCAATCATAAGCTTATAACTAGCTTGTTGCCTTATGCCTCTTAACTTTTGAAACACTCCAACAGGAACCTCATTACTTCAGTGATCAGCTAAACTATTGGACTGCAATTTACCTTTTTCTGAGTATAATCTATAATAACAGTTCGTAAATACTAAATGTAATTCCAATCTCTAGTTATTTACTGATTGTCTAAATTTCAAATTTAAAATGTTAAGTACATTTCTTTTGTTTGTATCTAGTATTTGATTTTAAAAGGGATATTAGATGACAAAATACTGATCTTTGGGGTATTGGATTGTAATATACCGACCTTTCCTATTGGACAACAATATCATTGACCTTTATACTTAGGTGAGATTATTATACCACGGTGACTAAGGGGGTGGCGACTAGTTAATTGGTCTCAATTCTGACATGATAGGCGGGGGGGAAATGACCGATCTTGCCCAATAAACACGTTAACCCCATTGTTTTTCTCACTAACCCACGTTAAAAGAAAAATCTACCCTAATACAAGGACTAACGGGGTGGTGAACCGGTCTTCGTAATGACGTGAAACACAACCAACCAATGTCTTGTAATATGGGTTAGCGAGAAAAACTAAGGGATTAATGAGATTATTAGCTTGGGATAGTTTTTTCCCTTCACCAGTCATGTTAGCGTGCATGGAGACCGGTTTACCATCTCCTTAGTTACTGTTGGTATAATAATGTCACCTAAGTATAAAGGTGATGGATATTGTTGTCCAATAGTAAAGGTCGGTATATTACAATCCGATAACCCCAAAAGTTGGTATGTTATCATCCAAAAACCCATTTTAAAATGTTCGGTAAGTATATTGACATAACTCTAAATACATTTGGTGTTTTAACTTTTATTTTTCATTTAGACACAATAAGTTTAGGTCTTCTATTGTGTTAACCATTGTTCTAACAGTCACTAAAACACTTGTTAAAAAAATAGTCACTAAACCAAATGTAAGAGAGATTGCCAAATAAAGAAATGGAAAGTCGAAAGTGTTACTGTGATTTAATAAATTTATTTTTAGGTCCTCTATCAATTTGTTTAATTAGAAAAAAAAACTTCCTCTATCATGACAAGTTGGAGCAAGGATTCATCTTTTTAAAGATATTGGACTTCTTGTTACCTTCACCCGAGTGTAGTCTGTAAATTTTGATGACAGTCCGCGCTAAATTTATATTTTTAGTTGAAACTTATTGTTGGCAATTATAGACCACATAGCTAGGATTGTCAAATAGGTTAAAAATACCCGACACTAAAAACCTAAGAAACTCAACCTCAAAAAAGGAATGCGAGCAAGCCCAATTTGACATGAGTAGGGCATGCCCAAGCGCGGGTTGCGCCCAACTAGCGCGATTGGCGCCTCCATTTCTCTAGCTACTACGAATGTCGTGCCTCGCGCCTTTGACAACCGCGAGTAGCGTCTTGTGGCGCATAACTATTTTGGAGGGGACCGTAAGCGCTAGTAGCGCCTTGTAGACGCGCCTAGCGTCTCTAAGGCTCGAACTCGTCCTGCCTCAATCTGAGGCGCTAGTGGTGCCGACACTCGGTACCGGTGGCACCTAAAGGCGCTGGTGGTGCCTCACTAGGCACTGCTGGCGCCTCCATCTTTCTCCCTTCTTCCCACTTGGTCTCCACACACAACAATCTCGCACTTGGAGACTAAGCCTTCTGGAATCCTCACTTTTTGTACAAGTTCCCCTAATGCATCGACCGACTTCTTTATCATTCAGAGAGGCCTCCTGAGGCCATACCGCATCTCAATTTCTCAACATCCACTAGCTTATCCTTGATCCTATAGACCCACTTCTTTAACAAGGCTTTCCTTCCTGCAGGCAACCTGACCGGCTCCCATGTTCTGTTTTTCTTAGGTGGCGCAATTTCATCAACCATTCCGTGCTCCCACTTGAACCGAGTCTCCGCCTGCACAACCTTAGTACAGGACTCTAGTTCACCAACATTTGTCAGTAATAAGTAATGCAAAGATGGAGAAAATCTTTCCGGTGTATTACCTCTAGTAGACCTCATGGATCTCCTCACAGTGGGTGGTGGAGTGTTCTCATCATCACTAGAGTTTTCACCTAGCTCCTGTGGTGCAGCTCCTACTAACTCCTTGTCATCTGAGTCACATGATGTCTGCTAGCTTTTATACAACATATCCTCATTAAAGACTACATCAGAGTGCCTCTAAACCTTTCTACCATCCCACAACCTGTATCCAAAAGCGTCAGTCCCATAACCAACCAAATAACACTTTTTAGATTTCGGATCTAGCTTATCACACTTTTCAGGATCAATCATCACATAAGCAGTACAACCAAATATGTGAAGAAAGGAATAATCAACTTTCTTACTACTCCATACCTCCTCAGGTACCGTCATATCTAATGGAATTGATGGAGTCCTATTGATTAGATATACTGCTATGTTCACTGCTTCTGCCCACAAGTACTTGGACAACCCAGCATGAATCCTCATGCTCCTGGCTCTCTCGTTCAGAGTCCGGTTCATCCTCTTTGCTATCCCATTTTGCCTTGGTGTCCTGGGAATAGTTCTCAATAATCTAATGTCGCTTTGTTCGCAGTATTTCATGAACTCCTTCTTTTCATACTCACCTCCATTGTCCATCCTCAAACACTTCACCTTCAATCCAGTATGTGTCTCCACTTGTGCTTTCCACTTTAAGAAAACACCAAACACATCATATCTATTTTTCAAAAAATAAACTCATACCTTCCGACTATGATCATCAATAAAGGTAACATAATATTGAGCATCACTAATGGAGTTGACTGGCGCAGGCCCCCATACATCTGAATGCACTAACTCCAACCTCTCTGGTTTTGGTTTCATGCCAGTTTTTTTGAAACTGACCCTCTTCTGCTTACTGATGACACAACTCTCGCAAAGCTCCATGTCTGCGGTTTTCAGATCCTCCAAAACAACCTTTGAAGCTAGAATCTTCATGCCCTTCTCACTCATGTGACCAAGCCTGCAATGCCATAAACTAGAACAAGAAGCATTATTGACATTAGAAATCACATTTGCGCTATCCCTCGTGGAGTACAAAGTACCGGATCTCAATCCCTTCGCCACTACCATAGCAGCCTTCACAATCTTCCATTTTCCATTCCTGAATGCTGCAGTGTAGCCCATCTCGTCAAGTTGATTCATTGAAATCAGATTCCTCTTAATACCACGAACATATCTCACATCCTCCAACTTTTAAAGACCACCATTAGCATTCTTAATAGTCACATCTCCTCTACTTGTTATCTCATAACACTTGTCATTAGCAAGATACACCTTACCAAAATTTCCACGCTTAAAATTACGAAATAACTCCCTATCGGAGGAAACATAAAAGGATGCACCAGTATCAATTATCCATGATTCTTCAGGACTATACACACTCAAAATTAGGGCTTCACAAAAGTCTTCAATAGAGTTGATAGAGTCAAGGTCATCATTACCGTTCCCCTTCCTAGGATAATCCCTCTTATAATGATCCTTGTCACCACAACCATAACACACAACTTCATTCATGTTCTTAGGCTTGCCACTACCCATGGACATCGATTGTTCCCTGGAATTATTCAAATTCTTATTGTTCTTCCTACCCCTGACACTTAAGGCACTTCCCGAAGATTCCCCACCAGAATTCTTTCTAGGAAGGCCTCATTGAGCAGCACAGATTTGATCTCATCAAATTTCATCTCGTCGCTACTCTTAGCACTACTAACAGCAGTTACAACTGTTTCCCAAGAGTCAGGCATAGAAGACAACAATATGCATGCTTTAACATTCTCAGCAAAAGTCATCTTTACTGAAGCAAGTTGTGATAATATCTTAGTAATCTCATTTATATGATCAGCCACATCACAATCCTCAGTCATCGCACAACTGGTTAATTTGCGGAACAAATATACCTGATTTGTTGCGTTTGGCTTCTCATACATGTCCTCCAGTGCCTCCAGCAATTCCTTCGTTGTCTTTTTCTCCATGGCGTTTAACCTGACGTTCCGAGCCAATGACATCCTAATCAGGGACACCGTCTATTGATCGAACATGTCGTACTTGGCCTTATCCATGGCGACTGGCTTCTTCTCCAACAGCGGAACATGCAGCGACTTCGAGTACAACAGATCCTCAATGTACAACTTCTAGTAGGCGAAGTTGGACCCGTCAAATTTCTCAATTTCATACTTATCTCCCGACATTGTTTGAAAGCGAGTTCTCTTTCAACAACTTGAAGGCTCTGATACTAGTTGTTAGGATCGAAAAATACTCAGGCAACCACAAACAATAGGAAATAATAGCGGAAAAGAAATCAGAAATTGACACCAGAGGTTTAATGTGGAAAAAACCTAAAGCAGGAAAAAAACCACAGAATCGATACACTAGTAATATGAGGATTACAATTACACAGGTTGTGTTTCTCTCTATCTCACTTGATTCAACGGATAAATAATAAGGAGAAACTAGGGCCGAATATATATACGACGACACCGTAGGTTACACACTAAAACCTAAGAAACTCAGCCGCCAAGGATTTAGGTCTCAAAAAAGGAATGCGAGCAAGCCCCTTCGACGTAAGTTGGGCATTCCCAGGCGTGGGTAGCGCCCAACTAGCACGACTAGCGCCTCCGTTTTTCCAGCTACTATGAATGTCGTACCTGGCGCCTTTTACAACCGCGGGTAGCGTCTTGTGGCGCACAACTATTTTGGAAGGGACCGTAGGTGCTGTTAGCGCCTTGTAGACGCGGGTAGCGCCTTGTAGACGCGCCTAGCATCTCTAAGGCTCGAACTCTTCCTGCCTCAATTTGAGGCACTGGTGGTGCCGACACTCAGCACCGGTGGCGCCTAAAGGCACCTCACCAGGCGCTGTTGGCGCCTCCATCTTTCTCCCTTTTTCCCATTTGGTCTTCATACACAATAGTTTATAAGTTATATAACCCTCAAAGTAATGAAACAGGACTTTATAATAATTCCAATATCATTATAATATGTAAGTTTTTATGTGATTTTGTTGAAATTTAAAATAGTTATTAATCATCTTGAATCAACATGCTTATCATTTTGCTATTATATATTAACTCTAGTTATAAAATAAAATTCTTTTAAATTATAAATTTTGGATTATTGGACGATAATACACTTGACTTTAGGGGTATTGGACAATAATGCACTGAACTTTTTTTTTTGGATTCTTATACATTGAACTTTGAGGGTATTGAACAATAATGGTCCCGGAACAATTTTGCTGGTGGTTGACGCGGTGGCGGTCCTACTTTAAGTTGTTTTTCTTCTTTTTTAATAAATTTTTGTTACCATGTAAGAAACTGCACATAAGTAGAATGACTAATATATATTTTCTGAAAAAAAAAAGAAGAAAAACGACATCTCAAAGTAGCACAGCCACCGCGTCAACCACCAACAGAATTTTTCCGAATGTATTATTGTTCAATACCCTCAAAGTTCAGCGTATTAGAGTCCAAAAAAAGTTCAATGCATTATTGTCCAATACCCCTAAAAACCAATGTATTATCATCCAGTAATCCATAAATTTTTATTCATCATTAAGAGACAAATAGTATTGACATTTAATAATATGATATCACTATTGATTATCATAATTATATTTTAAAGAAATTTTTTAATAATCATAAACAGATAATTATTTTGTTAGTTGTAACACATGTAAAAAAAAGTGAAAAGAATGACATTGTGATGACTATTAATGAAATTTCACCGTCTTACATTTTTTTACAAACAATTAATTTTGTTAAATAATTTTTTTTCTAAACTCTAATATCTAAATAATAAATTCAAACATCCTTTATTTTATCACTTTTTTCCTACATTGCCGCGGGTATAATGGAACTTTCACCAAATATCTCGTCTCCCTCACACCTCCATGGTCAATTCTGGTGATTCAGCCAAGATCTAAAGTGCAGATTGAGCGAGTAATTGAGACGGTTGGGGAGGAAGCGGAAGAGGACATGGAAAGAGGCAGAGAGATGCATGGTGTCGTGTTGCCTGCAGGTTTCCTATATCCTGTATCGGTCTTGTTCTTTCTAAAGCCCCTTTTTTTATGTGGTAAATTACGGCGCCATATTATACCGTACCGCAACTCTTTAATTTCTACCATACTTCACCACACCACAGCATAATTATTACCAATATATCTCTTCACTTTTCTCTCTTCTCTCCTTTCTCCTTTCTCCTCTAATTTTCACATTCTTTCTCCTCACCTACCATAATTCTCACCACAATTACCACACGTTTTCAAATTCCACCGCACCACACCAAAACCAACCGTATAAAAAAACGGGGCCTAACTTATCCTAACTTATTGTAACCTATCCTAATATAACACAATTTCTCAAAGAAACATCTATTCTAACAACACAATTTCTCAAATAAATATCTTAACTTATTCTTATATATCCTAACTTATCCTAACCTAGCTCATGTAAAAAGAGCTTATCCTAACTTATCTGATCATTGAGGATATTCTATCTTTACATGTTTCTTTTAGCTATAGTGTTTGGACTCATATAAAAAGAGAGGGTAAATTTGTAGCGCATCACCTAGCTCGGTTAGAATGTTCTGAAAGAGAGAAGATTTGGGTAGGAACTTGCCCTATGCCAATCTCTCCATATGTTTTGATGGATAAAATAAATATATAAATCCTATTTTACTCAAAATAGAAATATTTATTCTAACCTAACTATCCTAATTTGAAAATAACTAATTCAAAGAATACGACCGTAATGTACTACCCTTGCAGAGAAAAAGTGGCAGAAAATGGAAGGAAATCAAATCGTCTTCATTCCTTTTTTTGTCTTTTAATTTTTTTGGCTAAAGTCTGGATTATTATATACTCTTTCATTCTAAGAAAAATAATTGTGCCTACTCAATTTTACAATTTTAGTCTCTTTGTAACGGTCAAATGATTTATTTCTTTCTGTTTTTGTCCATCAATTCATGATTTTAATAACAAATATACCCATTTTACCATTAGTAACTACTATTTTTATTTAATTGTTGTTCAACATTTTCCAAATTTTGACGATAACGTAAATGTAGTCTCTTTTTCTTCCAAATTTCAATAATATTAATCCTCTGAGTATTTTTTTTATCAATTTGCTTACTTTTTTTTTTCTCTGATATCCATATTCTTTGATTTTCCAATCTTTACTTAATAATTACTACTTCCGTCCCAAAATGTTTGTCAAATTAACTAACTTCTTTGTCTTAATTTATTTGCTACTTTTACAATTTCAATGATTGTAATTCCATTTTTGCTCTTAATAATAACTTTATTTATGGTGATAAAAAAAAACTTTATTTATCACTCTCTACAATCTCAACAACTATTATATCAATAAATATAAGGATAATTTGGGTAAGGTACAAAATTTTCACCCTAATTTCAATGTGCATTTGTTTTGCCAAATCAGTTGGGATGTCAATGAAATTGGGACGGAGGTAGTAATAAGGAACAGAGGGAGTGCTTAACAATTAAAGAGGGACAAAGGGGGTATTTAGTAAACATCATTTCATAGAAAAAAAAACATTAGAAGATATTTAATAATAATAATAATAATAATAATAATATTATGTGTGGTTAGTATGGTGCAAAAATGGTGCAGTATATTGAAACTAAACCATCCAAACACTCAAGTGATATGTAATGGCAGTAACTTTATGTAACAAATCATGGTATATATTGAGAAATTTACGGTTAAAAGATTTTAAAATTTGTGTGTGTAATTTTCAAAGAAGACAAGTAACACATAACGAAAGGAGTAGATTAATTACGAGAAAACAAAAATTTTAAGAGATGCTGTTTGTTCTCTCTCATTAGTGACTAAAAGTTCCATGCAAACACTTAAAATCATACCAGTATCAGGAGTATAATCTGAGTTCTTCAATAGCACACGCACTGTTGTTTTTACTTATGAATCCGGTTTTCCTTGGTTCTATTACCTT